>JASDQU010372919.1:100039-121717 GCA_032191745.1 Picea mariana
TTTGCTGCAAGTTATGTTGTTGTGTATTTATTGAAAGTACATATTTAACCATTTAAAAGAACAATTTCTCACAGATGAACATTTAAAGGAAGAAGCATGAACTTAACATATAATTTTATCTTGCATATTTTAACACATGAAGCAAGGTCCTGTAAAGTTTTATTTTCATGAAGTAGAGGGTGCTTGCATAGCATAACAAGTCAGCCTTCTATTTTTAGATCATCGCCCATTCCATCGTCTTATAACTCATTGTTGATTGGTTCATCATATTGCTCATTATGGTGATGATATCTCACTGAATGAAGTGGTCCCTCATGTACCTTTACATATATGCTCTCAATTATCTTATGGAGCCCTTTTTTATAGCCCTAGTAGAATTCATTCATCAGCTCTAGAATCAAAGTTACCTAAGTTGTTTTCATTTCTTTTAATGTAACATTTGCTTCCAAAAATTTCAAAGTGCTTTATTGATGCTGATCTACCATGCCATAACTCATAAGGTGTTTTATCAATGTTTACTCTTATGTGCGCCTTATTGATAATGTTGACAACACTTTGAACAACCTCTCCCCAAAAGGTTCTAGGTATTTCTAATTCATCAATCATTGCCCTTTCCATTTCTGGAATTGTTTTGTTCATCCTTTACACTACTCCATTCTGTTGAGGGGTTCTGGTAATAGAAAACGGTATCTTGATCCCATGTTTTTCACGAAAACTATCTAATTTATCAGATGTGAATTCTCCTCCTCTGTCTGACCTTGGGCATTTGATTTTTAAGTCCATTTCATTTTCTACCCGCGCTTTGAAGATTTTGAATTTTTCAAAAGAATTGAATTTATGCCTCAAAAATCCAAACCAAGCCATTCTGGTATAGTCATCAATTAAGATGATGAAATATCTTTCACCTCAAGGAGATTGTGTACTCATAGGGCCATAAAGATATGTATGAATCAACTCAAGAGGTCGAGTGGTGGAGTGTTCTCTTTCCTTGAATTGAACTCTTGACTATTTTCCAAACTGACATGACTTGCAGAAAATATTCTCAGGTTTGAAGATCTTAGGCATATCTCTCACATAATCTTTTCTTCATAGCTTAACAAGCTAATTAAAACTAATATGACCTAATATTTTGTGCCAAAGCCAAGTATCATAAGTTTTACCAATGCAATATTTTTGTTTGCCTTCTTCTAGAACGTACACATTGCCTAAAGTTCTGACTGCCTTAACAACAATATTCCATGTATTCACATCCATTACCTTATAGCTTCTTGAATGAAAAAGAACATTGTGTCCTTGGTCACACATTTGAATTACACTTAATAATTTATGTTTTAAACCATCAACATACAACACATTCTGTGCTTTGGTCTTTCCCTTTTTATCTTCATCTAATACAACAATTCATTTTCCTATGATTCTAGCTGGAGCATTGTTTCCAAAAGTGACATTACCACCTTTTTCTTCAGTTAAGAATTAAAACTTACTTTTGTCTCCTATCATGTGCTTGGAGCAACCACTGTCAATGTACCATTGATTTTCTTGATTTTTGGCATATAGAGCTACTCCACAATTTTCTTCACTTTTATTTTTCTTTCTCCAGACCTTGGTGAAATCTTCTTGTCTAAAKATAGGCAACAAYTTGCTTCTTCACTCACTTGCCTTGTGTCCAAAATTATTGCATACGTGGCATTCAGGGTCATTTAGTGAAGGAGAGAAGGCATTATTGAAAGAAATTTGAACCATAACCTTTTGAGATTCGTTGAATTTATTTCTTATACTTCTGTTATATCTAAAAAGTCTACAACTTACAACCTTATGTCCAAAGTTTCCACAAGAGAAACAATATCCATAGAAAAAATTTGAATTTCTTGGAATGAAAAAATTACTTGTAGGAATTGGTCTTTGTCTGCCAACTTGATAGGATTCAGGCACATGTTGCTTCCTTGCTTCATAGTTGGGCTGATTCAATTTTGAATGCTTCTTCTCTTCATCTTTTGCCTGGTTAGACTGACTACTTTTTCCCTTGAGAGCATTTGCATAGATTGTAGGCTTCTCATTGGCTGTCATGCTAGTGCTTGACTCACCTTTGACAATTTTTAGACTTTCCTTATATTCCAGCCTTATCTTGTCATCTTGTGATCTCTAATTGCTCATAATGTTATCTAGAGTTTCATATCCTTTTATGAATTTTATTTGAGTCTTGGATTTATCTAGATCATTTCTTAAGTCAACTATTTATGCTTCTAGTTTGTCGCATATATTCTCCTTTTATTTCATCTGATTTATCAATACTTCTGCCTTTCTTTTGGCTTCTTCTAGATGAATTTTTAAGATGACTATTTCTTCACTGACCTTATTGTCTTTGTCTTTGTAGACTTGCAACTATTCTTTTTCCTGAGTTAGGAGCTTTCCTCTAGAGTACTAATGAGTTCTCCTTCCATGTCTACTACAACTTCACACTCTTCTGTGTCTATTTGATCAAATTTGTGTTGTTCGAAAGCCATGAGAAGTTTCTCATCCCGACTTAGATCTGGGTCATCTTCTTCTTTGTCAGAGTTTCTATTATCCTCCTTTGAATAAAACCTATTCCTTTTAAAAGACTTTTTAAAATTTCTAGGTTCATCCTTGCCTTTCCTTTCCTTTTCATTTGTGTTATTTCCTTTAAAAGGATATTTAGAGGCAAAATGACCAACTTTTCCACAATGAAAGCATTTAAATGGTAACATACCTTTGTATTTTCCAGATCCCCTCTTCATTTTCCTCACAAAGTTAGCTTCTTCTTCATCTGAGAAGTGTTTTGATGAATCATGATCTTGAGATGTTGATGATTTGACTAATTCTTTGAAGATTGTGTCCTTTAGATCTGGTTGTTATTTCCTATTTCTCATCTCATAAGTAATCAAAATTCCATGGAGCCTATCCATTGTCAGTTTGTCTAGTTCATGCATTTCTTCTATAGTTGAGACCTTTGCATCAAATCTTGAGGGAAGAGATCTCAATACCATATGAACTACCACAACTTCTTTAATTTCGTCTCCTAGCCCTTTCATGGTGTTTACAATCTCATCCACTATGAGAAATAAACCTGCAATATTTTCATCTTCACTCATTCTTAGGCTTTCAAACTATGATCCGTGAGCTTGAAGTTTGGCCAACTTTACTTTCTCATCTCCTTCATAATTGTTTACCATTTTGTCCCATATTTCCTTTGCAGATTCCCACTGCATCGCTTTAACAAATTCCATTTCTGCAAGTTCTTCTTGAATAACATTCATATATTTTGCATTACTATAGTAATATTTCTTATCAGCTTCATCAGTTGGAAGAGTAGTTGGTATTTTATAACCATCTACCACACTCTTCCAGACTTCCATACCAAGAGACATCAAGTAGGTCTTCATTTTGATTTTCCAAAATGCAAAGTTTGTTCCATTGAACATAGGAGGTCTAGTTGAAAAAGAATCTTGTCTGGCCATACTTTCTATGTGATCTTCCTTCCAGCTGTTAGACTGTAACTGAAGGAACCTTTTATTTGATACCAATTGTTGATACTCACAACAATACTGAGTATTGCATTAACCTTAAGGAAATAAAAATACATAATTTTAATGCAATACAATATTACATTAACATTTTGTATTTTTCTTTCCTTTCATCAGTTAAGTTATTTTGAAATGCACACTTAATGATAGATACACGCATAAATCAAAATAGCCATCTAATTTATTTAGAAGTGTGCACTTAATGATAGATACAAGCAGAAATCAAAACAACACAGTGAACACAGTACACAAATATTTTTATGTGGAAAATCAATGAGGGAAAAAAACCACAGAACATCTTCTTTATGTTCTTTTGCAAGCACCAACTTACAAGTTATAAATTTTCATCTCAACAGGGACCCAATTGTCACAGAAAACGAGGACACCAATCCTCTTAGGCACCAACCTATCACAGATAATGAGGACACAAATCCTCTCAGGCACCAACCTGTTACAAAAATGAGGACACCAATCCTTAGTGAGCTTTGACTCACCCTAGCACCACCCTGCCACCTTAAACTCGGAAAAATTTGTTATATCACTAAAACTTTCAAAACATCCTGACAAATTTTCGTTTCTATTCCTATGAACTGTAGCAATATCATCTTCCACCTCACTTCACGCACACCTCCATGATCAGAGTGAATCCATACTTATACTAATTTTCCCAAGTTACGATTACAATGTATGTATGTGGACATGTAACAATTACAATGTGGACAAGCTTTGACGACATCAAAATCTTTCCAGTTACGATTTTGTCTAAAATAAATATGATGGTTATATTGTGGACAAACTGTGACCATATGAAAATCCCGCCAGTTACAATTTTTTCTAAAAATAAGTATGTGGACGTATGATTGTTATATTGTGGGAAAACTTTGACTAAATCAAATGGACCAAGTCTTCCTACGACTATGCTCCAGATTATCTGAGCATCTCTTGAAGAATGACGCAATAATTTCATTCAAGTCTACAAAGCATCCACTTTGCATATAGAACCAGAGAGCAAGAATCAAGTCACAAGTCTTCATCTTGTTGCACTTGTCCTGCAGTGTGCTTATTCAATCGCCCCATTAAACAATAAGTGCCCCTGGTGAATCGTTTTGTCGTATTCTACTTCAGACTTCATCTCGTCACACTCCACTACACCATTTGTCACACTGGATCAAGGCACCTTGCATATTTTCATCTATGCAATCTTCCACACACTCTGTCACTTGTCGCTTGCTCAAAAGATCGTCATGTTGCGGCATAAACATTCTATGAGTCATTCCGCTATCACAGATAAGGGAATTTTTCGCATTCCACTTCACTTCTGAAATGTGTCATAGGTTATCCTCCCATTCTTCAGACACTCCTGACAGACTCAATCACTTATGTGGTTTCTTTTACGTCATTGATCCCTTTGTCCTTTAATCCTTCATGCACTTCTGTTTTCAACCTTTCACAATTTCTTTTAGGAGTTCCATTTAATGTGGATCTACAATAGTACAATAGAAAGAATCCTTCTGTGCACTTCCTCTGTAATCATTCTACCCACTTCCTCCGCTTATGTGCCAACTTTGTGCCATACTTTCTGTGCGCACTTCAAGCCTTCTGGATACTTCCTCTTCCTGTGCGCCATGTTGACATCAATGACAACATATTCTCAACATAATTTACCCATGTAAAAATGATTTCTAAAATAAAAGTGATTTTCCCATGTAATTCAAAAAGCAAGGGTAGGTTTGCGAAAACCATGGGAAATCAAAACCACGTGTAGTTTTGTAAAACCGCGGGTAAATTAAAAAAGAAAATAAACAAATAAATAAATAAACAAAACAAAATAATAAAAATAAAAAATAAACTTTACAAATCATATATACAAAAATAAGAAAAATTAGGCCTAGTTCCACATGGGTCAAGGTTCCATCACTACTCAGGGTTCCACACTTGTTAGGGTTCTTCACCTAGAGGTAAAAAAAATGAAACAAAGCCTACCATGCATATTTCAAATAACCAGGATGTTGAGTCAGGTGGGCAAGTCATACTGAGATCGAGACCGCGCAAATCTAGAGGTGACAAATGAGAAGCCACAAGGGGTTAAAGGGATGACACATTAACGCCACAAAGGGTGACCCATATGATAAAACAAAGTTTGATGCTAGTTGGGAACATGGGACACGTCAGTTTGATCAAGGGGCAAATCATGGAGGGAAAACCCTATACGATTGCAAGGAGATGGAATCTAATAAGATCAGGGAACATGCTTCCACGTTAGACCACAATGCATGAATCTAGAGGTGACAAGTGACAAGCAATAATTGGGTGACAATATGACAAGGTTCCACATTTGAGAAGCTCGATAGGCCTTCGGGCCTGGGTCTTCAGAGAGAGGGGAAGCCAAAAGGAGAACCCGATAGAGATCATTTCAAAGAAGCTCACACCTTTCAAACCTCAGAAATATCATAAGGGACTTCACTTAGCCAACCCAATCAGAGGAGCATAATAAGGATCAAGGTTCCAACCACATAATACAATACAAAAATTTTAAACTTTGGAAAGGAAGTGAAAATAGAAAATAATGCAATGGTGAGAAAAGCAAATCCAGTTGGTGCTCGAGAAAGACAAGGCTTAATTCCAGATGTTGAATGTTGGCTTCAAATGGTAAACAAGATCTAAATAGAGAGAAGTCTAGTCTAGAGGAAGAATATCAAGGTATTTCTACATGTGTTTCAAGGATGAAGCGATCATGTAAAGACAATGACTTTGCAACCCTGCTCCTACAACCATAGAAAGAATAAATTCAGTTATGCTAGGAAGAAGATACTCACTAGTGTTGATATATATATATGACATGACATTTATAATACAAAATATAAATATATATAATAAATGAGTAGTTATTTATTATTCAAGGGACATATCCTTTCATGGATGGCCACCATATGTTCTCTATATATGGAACACTCATCATTGTAATAATATATTTATATACAATATTATGTCATATGAAAAATCAACATGGTATCAGAGCTGGACTAGGCTTGACTCCCTCACGGGAGGGCCCAGGTAAATGAAAGGGAAATGGAAGCCTAGCTTAGCTTAGGTGCTACTGGAGCTACAAAGGAACAACTTCAACATAGGATCAAGGCAATGGACTCAGATGAGGATGGGTACATCAATGTCCAGGAATTATTTGAGTCGAATACGAAGGACATCATGGATGTCATGTACGAGCACATGAATTGAAGTATAATTATAGAAACTTAAATCTATATCTACTACACAAGTTATCCGTGCATGAACCTTACTATGCCCATTAATAGCGCATTGCATGATTCTTGTGTAATAAAAATACAAATGATCCCCCTTGATGTTTAAGACATCCTGGAAGATGAAGATCCCAGTCACCAAGATGATCTCATAGTTGGATGACTTAGGCCCATAATTGTGGTCAAATATGGATCTCGATTTTATTAAACTTTGGAGCCATCAACATCTTCCCTCTACTACTAGGTTTCTTTGCAAACTTGATCGAACAAGAAAATGTCAATAATCCATTGTGCCAATAGTGGATGACACTCAGGAAAATTTTGACTCCTGGCAAACAAAAATCAAAAGTGAAGCGGTCTTGATATAACTGTTGATAACTATGATATAGGGGTGAGGGTTACACACTCACAATTCATAATTCCCAATGTAATTGATGTTGTAGACAAGGAATTCCACATGAACAATCAAACACAAAGTAATCCTTCTATCTGATTTACATTGGAAGGGATCATCACCACTGAAGAACAAAATGTAGTCGACTATAGTGTTCCCTTGCTTTCCACCGCATAGGATTCTCGCCAAATTAACGCAAAAGGATTTCAAGAAGATAGCCTTGGAGGTAGGACTCCATTGACATGACCAATATGATGCATTTCCCGTGGTCTTGGATAGATACAACAATAGAAATGGGAATTCACTGTCATGATGAGAGATTGTATCACACTACAATACAAATGAATTGGGGCTCAAATCAGTTTTGGTACTATCCCGATCAACATTATCGGAATGCTTCCTCCCGCCAATAATGATGGATCGGGTCCAAAAAGTTTTGAACATAGCTCATATATTGTTGACCGAGGTGAAGCAAATCCCACGATCATAACTCTTAGTACATCGAGGTATTCAAAGTATGATCTTTGGGGTGAATAAAATGTCATGGGTCTAGTTGAATATACATTCTTAGTAACTCTAGGAAACAATCTTATGTATATAAGAGGCTCATATGCCAAAATTTTGTTGAGATCTACAACCCTTGATCACACACATGATGTCAATGTTTGGATTTATAGATGGGAGGCTTCATTAAGGACAAAATGTTTTCATGAGAAATCCAATGATGAGCACCTATCCTTATAAATGTCTCAAATAGGACAAAACAGGCCCAGAAAGGGTTTGAGTGAAGAAATTTTTTGTCATGCTTGGGAGAGACAAAGCATATTGCACCAAATTTTAGGAAGACACAAAAGTTTGCAATACCCAGTTTATCACCTCTGAAATATTTCTTAGTAGATGCCTAGGTGTTGAAGGCTCAGGCAGAGAACCTGACGGGGAAGAAGATCAATTTTTTTTAAGGACATATAATGGAGGAAAGCATACTTCCATTGACTTCAGTGATTTCTGCAAGGAAGCAGGGATCAAGAGGGAGTTGACAACTCCTTTCAAGCCTCAACATAATGATGTGTGAGAGGTAGTTCTAAGACCAGAAGGGAAGTCAATGGTGACTTCTAAGTGGATTCATAAGATCAAGTATGCAAAACACAACAACATCAAAAAGTAAAAAGCGAGGTTCGTGGGAAGAGAGTTCTCTTAGAAAGAAGGAATTGGCCTCTGATTTCGAGATGAAGGATCTTGGCTTAATGCATTACTATTTGGAATTAGAAGTATGACAAAATCCAGGTGAGATATTCCTTGGTCGAGGGAAGTATGTTATCATGATCCTTCAGAGATTTGGGATGATGGACTGCAATTCGGCCACTCCCATGGTGAAAAACCTGAAGAAGTTGAGAGAATTTGATTTTGAACTAGTAGACCCCTCCACATAACGACATTTGATTGGCTGACTAATGTATTTGGTTAATACCAAGCTAGACATCTGCTTTGCTATAAACACATTGAGCCAGTTCCAAGTGGAATCAAGACACGAGCATTGGATTATTGCAAAGMACATATTGAGATATTTGTGTGGCATGCTAAACTATGGCTTGAGATATGTCTCAAACAGTGATGTACAATTGCAAGGATATATAGATTYTGATTGGGCAGGGAGTGCAAATGATAGAAAGAGTACTTCAAGAGTATGCTTTAGTTTGGGTTGAAGCATGATATCTTGGATTAGCAGGRAACAAAAGTCTATGGCACTCAACACTACAGAGGCAAAGTACATTGCAACATGTGATGCTTGTATGGAAGTAGTATGGATCTGTAAGTTGATCTCTGGACTGTTTGACCAAGTGTTGGATTTGATCATGATATTTTGTGACAATCAAAGTTGTGTGAAGCTTTCATATAACYCGATGTTCCATGACAGGTCGAAGCACATTGAGATAAAGTATTATTACATCCGTGATCGAGTCCAAAAGGGAGAAGTAAAAGTCCATTATATCTCCATTGATGAGAAGATCATGGATAATGTGACGAATCCCTTGTCCAAAGGGAAGTTTGTATACTTCAGGTACAAGTTGGGACTTGTGGAGATTTCTCCCTTGATTGCGAGGGAGTGCTGATATGTATCATGATAGTACAACTTAGATATGATGCTTTTGCATCATGCTAGTATAGATTAGATATGATACAGATGTTTGGAGTCGCATCATGATAGTACAACTTAGATATGATGCATTAGCATCATGCTAGCACAACTTGGAGATGATGTAGTTGCCTGAATCACATCATGCTAGTACAACTTAGATATGATGCAGTAGCATCATGCTAGTACAAATTAGAGATGATGCGGAGGCACTGATCTACATCATGCTAGTACAACTTAGATATGATGTAGAAGCATCATGCTAGTACAACTTAGAGGTGATGTAGATGATACTCCACATCATGCCAGTGAAACTTAGATATGATGCATTTGCATCATGCTAGCACGACTTAGAGATGATACAATGGATGATATGACTTGATGTGCACATTGCTAGATGAATTACGACTCATATATGATGAAATTGATGATATGTCATGATATATTTGATGTAATTTTCCATTAGATAAAATTTGTTAACTTGAATACATTTAACTGGTTGTTATGAATACCTCCCTAGTTAAGAGGAAGTGTTGAAATTGTAACTATGGTTGATCTTSTTAATGTATATATTCGAAAAAGAATATTCTAGAAAATAATACGTTTACTTATAAAAGTCGGCCCTACCTGTGGTGCATATGTTAACCTGATCAGGAAGAATGGTCCTTGTAGTCATGYGACACTCCGTTGAGTGCGTGGCAACTACGTGACACATGCGTAGTCACAAGACTATGGCAGAGACTATGTGTCTTTGGATAGTAGTTGTGTGCTACTATAGTGGTTGTGTACCACTGGTAGTGACTCYGTGTCACTGGACAATAGTTGTGTGCTACTAGCATTGGTTGTGTACCACTGGATAATAGTTGTGTATTACTATGGATCAACACAATTGTGTTCTATTGGATGGCATTGTAGTAGCTGTGTGCTACTAGATGATTTCCATGGAGACTACTAGATTGCTTGGAAGTAGTTGTGTGCTACTGCTTGATCAGAGAGACTATGACAAATGATTTGAGATACTGATGGTATGGTAGTATCTGTGTGCTATTAGTTGATTGTAGAGTAGTCAGTGGACTACTAGATGAAGACATCATGGAAATATACCTTCCTAGTTAAGAGGGAGCATTTATGTTTGAGGCAACAAGCGAGAGACATTCTCCCTAGAGGGTATTGTGTGGACTAGTAGGGGGGAATGTGGACTTCATCTTGACGTGCCTCATATGGCCAAATGAAGGAACCAAGACATTGGTTTCATGAGGAAACCTCGATATTTCTTGGGGGATATTGGTTCCAGGAGGGAACCTTGATGTGTCCTAGAGAAGACATTGTTTCCATGAGGGAACCTTAATAATTCTTAGACATATGTTCCATGAGGGAACCACAAAATGTTTAGTATGGACACAGTTCATGAGTGAGCTAAGACATTGGTTTCATGAGGGAACCTTGATATGTCAAGTATGGTCCAAGATGACTTAGCTTGATCATCCCCAAGGGACTGGCCACCCCTTGTAAGCTGAGCTAGCTCAATTCTTGTGGATACCAACTACATGAGGTGTATAAACATAGGTGAATGACCCTAGTAAGAATTAGGCATACCTTCTTCTAGATTGGGAGGCATACCAATGGAGATAGGATACATTTATCACAAGGGTTCACTTGTGATAAATGGACCCAAGCGTATTCCTTCCTTGATCATGACAAGGAGTGATATGGACTCGACGTGCTTTCTATGTATCAAATATCATTGGGTTGATATTCACTCACATGGGTGTACTTGTGGTAAATGTACTTGGTGTGATATTTGTTCTTAGTCATGGTGATTTGACTTGGAATGATAAAGACTTAAAGATGTTAGATGCTATCACATGCAGACCTAGAGTGAGCCTGATCTCAAAGAGAGTCAATTGGCTTAGAGGGAGAGACACAAAAGGAGTTTCCCCTCGGTTCAGGTGGGAGAGAGACATCTCCCTAGACTGACAAGTGTCATGATTCTAGAGTGAAGTTTGTATACTTCAAAGACAAGCTTTGGCATGATGAAGAATGTCTCCCTCATTGAGAGGGAGTGTTGATGTTTGTACAACATTGGGAATACATCCTTCCATATATATATATAAAATATCATATAATATATGAAATGATATTTATAATACAAAGTATAAATATATATAATAAATAAGTAGTTATTTATTATTCAAGGGACACATCCTTTCATGGATGGTCACCATATGTTCTCTATATATGGAACACTCATCATTGTAATAATATATTTATATACAATATTATCTCATATGAAAAATCAACAACTAGTATATCATACACATTAGATTATTTGCCTTTGTCTTCAACAAACTTATGAATAAGTGATGGGGTTTGTTTTCAAAATGAAGAAAAAGGAAGAAGAAGTTTCTCAAAGGTAATCATCTTAGATCTCATCCTTTCATAAAAAACTTGTTGTTGTAAATAAATGTCGTGAAATCTACATGTATCTAATCTCAAACTCATAGAAAGAATTGATGATCTTGTGATTCTAGCTATGAGTTTGAAAATAAAGAATATGATTAACATTAAAAAAACTTGAGCATAAATATGGAGCCATTAGGCACAACATGCAAGCAAGAGGATGCAAAATTATAATGTCCCTAATCTGAACCCTTTGTAATTGTACATATAGGCTGGTGATCCGTGGTACCAATTGTAAATGTAAATGTACATATAGACTAGGGAGTCGTTGACACCTAGTTTTGGTTTTGCACACACCTGGGTAAGTGCGCGGAGAATTGTTATCAAGGAAAGGGTGCACACATTTCACAGTGTTGCGCACACTTGGGTAAGTGCGCGGAAGCTACTTGGAAGTGCACATCGGACTGATATATATATATATATATATATATATATATATATTACACACACACACACACACATACACACACATAGATAGAGAGAGAGAGAGCCTGTGTAATTATGAGGTTGGTGAGCCGAGATGCAAATAGGAAAGTGCGCATATCCTTGTAAAGTGTAACCATACTCAAGTTATTAATAATATTACATCATTGTGTGCAAACATCTCAGAAGAAAAGAGACCGGGGGGGATAAATCCAATGAAAAAAGGGAAAAGGCGGTGGGGGGGGGTTGGGGTGGGTGGAACTTAAGTCCTAGGGAATATTTTATTAATATTTCCGGAAAAGTGTAAAGTTATGGACAATTGTTTTATCTTGAGWTCCCAAGGATGGGAATGAGTCACCATGTGGCTAATGCTACTTCTAAAGGTGACAAGTGTCMWGTTTAAGGCATGCAAATATATTGTTGGCCTTAATGTATTTTGGGGAGGAGGTTATTATTTTTCTCGTATGTAGAAGGGGTCATAATATATGGAAAATCCGACTATTACCTTATCTGGAGAGAAAATCTTGTAAGGGGTTTTTGTTCTGTAACCAGATTTATGTTGTTGAAGAGGGAGGTTGTCAGGCCCATGAGAAGTCTCTCTGGGTGAGAGATTGGTTGTTGAAGAGGCAGGTTGTCAGGCCCATGAGCATACTCTCTAGGAGAGAGTTTTGTTGGGTATTTTTCCCTGGTGTGTTGTGCATTAGTTTTAGGGCTCAAAAACTTCCTGTTTGGCCTATTGTTGGAACCTTGGAAGGGAAGTTGGGAAACCAAGGGAGTGTTGAGCAGAGAAGGGGCACTCTTCCTTAAGTGTGACAGGTGTGTGGGGAATGAGATATTATAGACTTGTTGCAGTAGTGRCACCTTGGACCGARCAATTCTGCTGAGTATCCGACCTTAGCCTGTCACTAGGAACCCTTTTTCCCTAGTGGAGTTAAKCCCCAGCTTGAGGGTGACTTGTTGTTGAAAGTATATGAGCAACAAAGTCTACGACTGGGAGGAACGTCTGAGTTCTACACACAACTGGTGACTTTCATAAAAAATAAGTGTTCTTTATGTTCTTATCTCATTCATTGTGTGCTTATTTATCTATKTTTGATATGGATTAATTCTTGTATGTTGTCACATATAAGTAATTGTTGTTATTATGTTTAATGTTGCTTTCACATGTAAGYGTGGTGTTGATAGTCGTTATTGTAGTTGTGCATGAATATGATGAATKTTAATAGTCTTGCTTGTTAAATTAACCTTATGRTATTGGTCTTGAGTCTGCGAGGCAAGRTTTGAATGGCCATGCACGCAGGAAAGTAGCMTGTGTGCAAAATAKGCTGGAATTCACTTGTGTGTACATGGAATTAGACCCCACACATAAGGAAAACATAATTGGCGAGTGACGCTGGAATGGTTGTGCATGTAGTAGTGATCTCACGTTCAGAGTGAATGATGGGAACAATAGTGAGTTGTGTTCAATATACTTGTTCACGCAGTTGTTTTGAGTTACTTCCGCTATGTTTTAAGTTATGTAAAAAGGAGAAGGTTAGTGTGGCATGACTCAACTTGAGGTTGAGTGCATTACTTCAAGTGATACTACGTAGACTAGTGTGTATAATAGAATCTGCGCAGTGGATTTTTGGAGTAGCATTGTTCAGTAGTAAGCTGAGTAATGTTACAGTATGGTATCATAAGCAGTTGGTAACAGGGATGTTAAAGAGTGACACAATTTGAGGTTGTGTGATGTGGCCTAGCCTGGGTGGCTGGGGATGTTACATTGTGGTATTTGAGCTATTGGTTAAACATTGAAATTGTATGGGCCATAGGTCAACAAGAAGCATTAGATCTCTAGTTTCAATAATAAGCCTACATGGGTAGAGTTCTACATAAGGAAAAATTCGGAATGGTAACTGGCCGAATTTGGAATTTTAGCATGGCCATGATGCACGCAAGATGAGAATGTGTAAGTGTGCACACTAAATGTTGGGTATTACGGGGTGCGACACTGGAACTGTGCATTAAACAATGGTGTGTGGGTGTGCACACTAAGGTTTTGGATGTGCGAAACAAAATTGTGGTGCATGCGCAATACAAATACATGGTGTGCATGTCAAATATCGACATCACGCATTGTGTGTGTTGAATACCAGTGCGTGTATGTGATTCAAAATAAGGGATTCTGACAAGATGGTGTAGAGTTTTCATGAAGTTGTCTCATGAAATCATCTAACAAATCTTGTTTCCTGCACATTTTGTAGAATTATCAAAGATTAGAGTAGGACAAAATCAATGCAGAAGGTCAAAACAATGGAAGATGCGCAGAGGAATTACAATCCAGATGATGAATTTGGGTATTTGTATGTTGGTTTGGGTGCTAGTGGTACATTATCCAAGGAGAATCCCATAGATTTGGTAGAAACCATAAAGGGACTGCAAAAACATGTCCAAATATATAAACCTGATAATGAGAGGCTTATGAAACCCAAGGAGTAGCAATATGACTTCAATATCAACTTGATGCAAATCAAGGACATAATATAAAATAAAATGGATAAGGAGATAGAAACAAGTAGGTCAAGAAGTCCCAGGTCTCATGATGATAAAATAAGAGAAGCAAGAAGTGTTTATGGGAAAACTCCTCACTCGCCAAAGCATTCATTCAGGAAAGCGCACAATAGCTCAAGTCCATCTCATGTCAGAAAGCATAAGACAAGGACTAGGGTGGACAAGCTACAAGGAGAGATGAATAAGATCAAGCCTCCCACCTTTGATGGTGAGAACAAGAAGGATGAATATCCGGAGACCTGGCTAGTGGGTATGAGGAAGTACTTCTAGTTGCATAATTATTCTACACAGGCAAAAGGGAGAATTTCTATCTATCAACTAAAAGGAAAGACATCAATGTGGTGGGATCAGTTTTTGCAAGTGCAAGACATTGATGAAAGTAAGGTTACTTGGAGGGAGTTCAAGAGCTATTTTCAAAATAAATACTTTACCAAGAGGTACCATGACAAGAAAATGAAGTTCTTTGAACTCAACCTTGGGACTATGACAATAGATGAGTATGAAAGAAGATTCTTAGAGCTGCTGAAATACGTTGCATTCATCAAGGATGGGCAAGTTAAAATTTAGAGGTACTTGAGTGGGTTTCCCTCATTTATCATTGACAATATACAATATGATGACCCTAAGACATTGGAAGAAACCATAAGGCATGCTAAATGTATTTATGATCAACAAAAAGGAAGACCGACTTTCCAAAAGGCTTGGGATGATAAGATGAAAAGCAAGGTGGATCAGAGGAAGAAGTGGGCCAATCCACCATTTTTCAAAAATACTGCGCAAGGACATCCAACTCCCAAGGAGTCCAGAATGACAGAGACAATGGAGAAAAAGCCAAGGCAATAACCTATTCAATGTTGGGGTTGTGGCGGAGATCATATGTGTAGAGATTGCCCTCAAAGAGGTGAAAAAGCGAGGATTGGGTATAGTGTACAACAAGCTGCAAGAATTGAGGACATGAGAAAAAAATGTACCTAGGATTTACACAGCCTTGGATAACAAACAAGCTGAGTTTCAGTTGCACATGATTGAAGTGGAAGGTAATATTAATGACCAAACCATTTCTATTTAAATTGATTCATTATCTAGTTATAGTTATCTAGATCATAAGATGGTGGAAAGATTCCAATTGCCGAGAAGAAAGATTGGAAAATCTTGGTTAGTGAAGTTAGCTACAGGAGAAAAAAGGAAAATTAATCAGATGGTTAAGGAACGTCTGATGGAGATGAATGGATTACGTACAAAGGCTGACTTGAATATCATACCTTTGGGGTTGTATGATTGCCTCATTGGTATGGATTGGTTGGACAAGCACCATGCTATCCTGGACTATTACAATAAGGCATTCACTTGTTTGGATGAGGAAGGAAACTTAAGAATAGTCAAGGAATTCCAAGAACTATAACTATCAGAGAAGTTTTAGAATTGCAATTGAAGAAAATATACAGGTAAGGATGTCAAGTATTTTCAACGCACATGGAAGAGTGCCTAAGGATAAAGTGTCAAATGTTGAAGACTGCGCAGTACTAAAAGAGTTTGAGGATGTCTTTAAAGAGACATCGAGGTTTCCACTAAAAAGAGATATTGATTTCTCTATAAACCTGATGCCTGGAGCAACACTTGTATCTAAGAATCCTTATAGGATGAGTATGCCAGAATTGAAGGAGTTGCATATGCAACTTGAAGATCTTCTGAATAAGGGGTATATACGCCCAAGTGTGTCACCTTGGGGTGCCCAAATATTGTTCGTGAAGAAGAAGGATGGTACGCTAAGACTTCATATTGACTTCAGGTAGTTGAACAAAGTAATAGTAAAGAAAAATTATCCTTTACCAAGGATAGATGACCTCTTTGATCAATTGTGGGGTGCAGAGATATTTTTAAAGATTGATCTCAGATATGGATATCACTAAGTGAGAATTAAAGAAGAATACATCAACAAGACTTCCTTCAGAACAAGTTACAAACATTATGAGTTCACAGTGGTGCCTTTCGAGTTGTCAAATGCACCAATGTCTTCATGCGTTTGATGAATGGAGTTTTCAGAAGTTACTTAGATAAGTTTGTCATTGTATTTATGGATGACACACTTATTTATTCAAAGTTTGAATAAGAGCATGAACAACACTTGAGGATGGTACTGCAAGTATTGAGGGAGCATCAACTTTATGCAAAGTTGAGCAAGTGCTCATTTTACAAATGACAGATTCATTTTTTGGGTCATATAATTTCCAAGGAAGGAATAACTATGGATCCGAAAAAGATAAAAGCCATTAAGGAATGGCTGACACCAAGAAATGTTGCAGAGGTGAGATCCTTTATGGGACTTGTAGGTTATTGTAGAATATTTATTGAAGGATTCTAAAAAATTGTGCATCCAATTACATCCTTGCAAAATAAAGGTGCACAATTTGAATGGACTTCGGATTGTGCAAAGAGTTTTCAGCACCTGAAAAGTTTGTTGACAAGTGCGTCAATTTTGAGGATTGCTGATTCAGATGTAAACTTCATTATGTGCATGGATGCATGCAAGGAAGGGTTCGATGGAGTTCTGATTCAGAACAAGCATGTGGTATACTGCGAATTAATAAATTTAAGAGACATGAAAGGATCTATGCTACTCATGACTTAGAATCGACAACCATAGTGCATGCCTTGAAGATGTGGAGACACTATCTCATGGAAAAATATTTGAGCTAAGGACAAATCATAGTGGTCTAAAGTATCTATTTGGAAAACCAAGTTTAAATGCTAGATAAAGCAAGTGGTTAGAATTCCTCAGTGAGTATGACTTTGACATAAAGCATATTAGCATATGAGGAAATGTGAACAAGTTGGTTGATGCACTCAGTAGGAGGGCACATGAGATGCATGCTACAACCGTTAGCATGTAAAAATTTGATTTGAGCGACCAAATTTTAAAGGTTGCCAAATTGAATCAACACTATGAGGACATAAATGTGAACTTACAACAAGGTATGTAGCAACATAAATTTGAAGGTTATGAGCTAAGAGATGATGGAATCCTCATGTATATATGCAGAGTCTATGTGTCGAATGATCAGGAGTTGAAAAGTTTGTTATTGTTAGAGATGCATAAAGTTCCTTATGCTGGACATCCGGGCCACTAGAAGACAATTGTCGCAGTAAAAAACAATACAATTGGCCAGGTATGAAAAAGAGGGTTGCTGGTTTTATTTCTCGATGCCTTAAATATCAAAAGGTCAAGGTTGAGCACAAACATCCAACTCGCTTTCTACATCCTTTGCCAATTCTTTAGTGGAAGTGGGAAGTTCTGACCATGGATTTCATTACTAAGTTTCCTAGGACTACTAAGCAACATGATTGTATTATGGTTGTGGTGGAAAAGCTTACTAAAGCTTCCCATTTTATTCCAGTGAAGTCAATGCACAAGGCGACCGACATTGATGAAATATACATGCGATAAATTGCTAAGCTGCATGGTGTACCTAAGACAATTGTGTTTGACAGAGATTCCAAGTTCACCTCAAAATTTTGGAAAGGTCTATTCAAAGGATTTGGGATAAATCTGAACTTTATCCCAACATATCGCCCTGAGACAAATGGTCAAACATAGAGGGTAAATCGGGTGATTGAAGATATGCTCAAGATGTATGTGATGGATAAACCATCAAAATGGGAAGACTACCTTCACTTGGTAGAGTTTGCTTACAACAATGGGTATCAATTTTCTTTAAATATGAGCCAATTTGAATCACTTTATGGTAGAAAGTGCAACATGCCAGTGAGTTGGGACAACCCAGTAGACCACACAGTAGTTGGGCCAGATTTTCTCTGGGAAATGGAAGAGAAAATGGTAAAGATAAGGCATAATTTAAAGGCTGCCAAAGACAGACAGAAAATATGCGCAGATAAAGGCAGAACCGACAGAGAGTTTAAAGTGGGCAATCATGTGTTCTTGAAAGTGAAATCCAGATGCAATTCCCTAGAGTTGGGAAAGTGTTCTAAGTTGGTAGTGCGCTATTGTGGGCCATTTGAAATCCTTGAGGGGATTGGTCCTATCGCATATATGTTTTCATTTCATATATCCTTTATTATTCATAATGTTTTCCATGTCTCATTGCTTAAAAAGTACGTACCTGATGCTAATTGAACCAGAATYGGATCCAGGAGCCTGTCAGGGCTAAAAAAGGCTAAAAAATGAAAGTGCCTAGRATCCGACGAAACCAACRCCATTGCGTCTGTCTCATCTTCCTGATTCCGGCCATATATTTACTTCGTCAAACGAGATTTGTATGCGAAAGATATCGCATTCTGATCGAAAACCCAAATAGGCAAAAAAAATGGGTGACTGTACAGTCCGTACAGTGCCACATGGTAGGCTGATTGTATAGGCYGTATAGCTGATGTGGCAGCTCCTGATGATGAMACRTGGCAGGTGATGTGGTGTAYGACAGGGATTGGACTAGTCAGAGGGTGACACGTGTCACCACTGTAAGGGTGACACGTGGCACAKGCTGACGTGGCAGACACAGTGGCATGWTGACAGGGYAGTGAYGTGGCAGTAYRGAGCTGACAACTCGGTAGAAAAGTGGACCAGTCAGTTGTTGACAAGTGGCATCGGTTTGGGTGAATAACGTGGTGCCACGTGGCCCAGTCATGGGCTCCCACGTGGCACCCTCTGGTTGGCTCTCCGATGTTATGCAAAATTTTGGGGTCTCCACCGGAGTCGAACCCCCGACCTCCTCCGAGCTATGGATTGGCAGGACCGGGCTTACCACCCGACCTGCTGGTGTTTCTTATTAGTCATATGGAAAAATATTGTTTTAAACTAGAACAAAGCCCTAGTTGGAGGCGGAAAGGGTTGGGGCTTAGCCCCAGCCCGTGGTTGCATTAGCCATCCCATATGACCGTATATAACCTCCAACGCACGTCGTAAGCACCCGATTCTCCTTTCCTTTTGGGGCTATGACCGTGGTTTAGGCACTGGAAAGTTGGGTTGTTAGCGCAGGGTACGGGGCACGGTCCTATACCATTACCACATGTGACCGAGAGTTAAGGACTTGAGGGCCAGCGCATGGGTGCATGGCCACATGGAGCGCCTTAATATGACCAGAGGGCCAACCAAAAGGGGACTGTGCCCTACATTATTGCAAAGTGGGTTGTTTATATAAAGTTTTGGATTTTTATTTGATTTAGGTCTGTAATTAGTGGATTTTGGCCATTTTTGGGAGATATTGGGCATTTTTGGAGGCCAAATTTTGGGAGGAAGTTGGGGATGGATAACCAACTTCAGATCTATAAAAACTAGGCTTGTTTGAGGCCAAGGAAGACATTCAGAGCAGAGTTATGCTGAAGGGAAGCCAAGCCAAAGCTATTTTTATGCAGGGAAGCTGTTGAGGAGCAGACGCTTGTGGGCCATTTCTGGGAGCTCCGGTCATCTGTTTTGCATGCCGTTTCTTCTGCTGGGTTCTAGAGATCTGGAAGAACATGACCAGATTAGTCTTGTAGCCAATTGGCACTGCTGCGATGTATTTTTTGAGCTTTGAACAGAAATAAAGAAGCCTCCCCCACTGAGAAAAAGGCCCGGAGACGTAGGCAACGTTGTGCCGAACTCCGTTATCACTTCTCTTGTTATGGTTTTCTGTTTATTACTTCATTTCAGATCTGCATATATGTATATGGCTGTCTTAATTCCTCTTATTTCCTCATTCTTTCATTAAGCTTCTCAAATGGTTAATTAACACATGCAATTAAAAAACTCAACCACAATCGTTAAAATATCCTTTTCGGATCAAGTGGTATCAGAGCTAGTTGACGTTTGGATTTGAGTTTTGCATGTTAACCAGGGAAAAGCTACAACGTGGTGAAGGCGAGCTTTTTGCAGAGAATCCATTAATTGGATTGAGAAAGAGAGCTTCTAACAGCGAGAAGATGGCATCGGAAGAAGGGCTTTCTTAGGATGAGAAAGAGTTCCGAAAAACTTTCCTTGCTATGTCGGAGATGGTGAAAGTTTTGTACGAGGATTACTTGGAACGGAAGAGACCAGTTTTGGGTGACTCTTCAAAGGGAAAAAGTGAAGAGGAAGAGGATCATCCTCAGATTCCTCCTTCACCCCCATCATCACCTCCTTCTTCTCCTTCTTCTTCAAGTTCAAGTTCTAAATCTAATGCAAAGAAACATGTTTATAAGCATAAGAATGAAATGCCATTGTTAAAACTTGATGTTAAANGGGGATGGATAACCAACTTCAGATCTATAAAAACTAGGCTTGTTTGAGGCCAAGGAAGACATTCAGAGCAGATTTATGCTGAAGGGAAGCCAAGCCAAAGCCATTTTTATGCAGGGAAGCTGTTGAGGAGCAGACGCTTGTGGGCCATTTCTGGGAGCTCCGGTCATCTGTTTTGCATGCCGTTTCTTCTGCTGGGTTCTAGAGATCTGGAAGAACATGACTAGATTAGTCTTGTAGCCAATTGGCACTGCTGCGATGTATTTTTTGATCTTTGAACAGAAATAAAGAAGCCTCCCCCACTGAGACAAAGGCCCAGAGACGTAGGCAACGTTGTGCCGAACTCCGTTATCACTTCTCTTGTTATGGTTTTCTGTTTATTACTTCATTTCAGATCTGCATATATGTATATGGTTGTCTTAATTCCTCTTATTTCCTCATTCTTTCGTTAAGCTTCTCAAATGGTTAATTAACACATGCAATTAAAAAACTCAACCACAATCATTAAAATATCCTTTTCGGATCAAGTGGTATCAGAGCTAGTTGACGTTTGGATTTGAGTTTTGCATGTTAACCAGGGAAAAGCTACAACGTGGTGAAGGCGAGCTTTTTGCAGAGAATCCATTAATTGGATTGAGAAAGAGAGCTTCTCACAGCGAGCAGATGGCATCGGAAGAAGGGCTTTCTTAGGATGAGAAAGAGTTCCG
>JASDQU010372919.1:130836-141466 GCA_032191745.1 Picea mariana
AGTATACCCGGAGGGTGCTTCCGTGTTCGAGTTGCATTTGCACCGGTAAGTTGCTATAGTGTTGGTTGTTGTAACTGTTCTTCCAATTAATTTAGTGTTTGCCTGTCTTATCTTCTAGGGACTTTTTTAGTGTGTTTTACTTATGAATGTTTAGACTACCTTAGAGTGTCTTTGATCTTCTCACACAGTGGAGGATCACGAGCTCCACCGGTCACGAAGGCTTCTTGTTCTGTCGCCAGTTACACTGGAGCCACCCCCGCCACCATTAAGGAGAAAGCTAGACCAGGTTACAAGCAATTGTGCCCGACCAACATCCGAAGGAATCGACCATTTTGGACCTTGGAGCGAATGCTCTTGGACCGGTTGAAACCTCAACCACTGATTTCTTGGCACCTTTTATCATACCAATTCAATTTTACAAGCGCCAAACAGTGCTGCACAAAGCAATGGAAACAAATGTTGTTACTCCTTCTGGGAATTCTTCAATTCCCACTATGGTTGTCACCACAGGAGAGTTTTCAGCTCCTAACCCACTGTCACTGGTCTGAGCCACCATGGTCTCGACCGCTTCTACATTGCACAGTGGTCCGATCCCGTCTTTGGCAGCGGCCACAACCCCTTTCACACCAAGTGCGACAGGCCCTCCGTTCTCATACATGATGCCTAGTTCGGGTACAAGTCCTGTACTTTCCTACTCCACTTTACAGACTTTAAGTCTAAGGGCAGGGAGCTCTAGCGCTCCTCTGCAAGGTCACATGGGGGGCACTCCTAATCCTTTTAACTCTTTCCCTTACGGAGGAGGTCATATCCCTCCTTCGTCCCCTTCACTCGGTGGCTCGCATCAGTAATCCGCCGAGCAACCTACATACCATAGTTTATTTGGAGCGGGGAGTCAAGGACCACCTTCGCATAATATGCCAGTAGGTTTGACACCATTTTCTTTGGCCGGAATGTTTGGTAACAACGCCTTCTCTTCATCCGCGTTCCCGACTGGGGGCAATCTCAGTTTTGGACAATCTACTCCTATGCAGGGTACTATTCCTGCACAAGGGGCAAACCTAGGAACTTCTGCCGCAGCAGGGCCTTGGAATTCTTGGCAGGGATCCGTTCCCTCGTATGGAATGCCGATATGGGGTAGTTCTTTCCACAACCAATGGAACCCCAGAAAAACTACTATGCCTATCCCCACGGGACCGACATGGGGCAACCCTTCCCAAAGTCCTTCGAATGCAATGCATGCCCAACCATCTATGTCCTATTTTGGAAGTCAGCTGATGATGTCTCCACATATACAAAATCCATACGCTGGCCAGGGCCATGGTTTCTACTAGAATCCGAGTCAGCAGCCAAACTTTTCCTGGCAACCTGGTGCCAGTCAAAATCCAGGCCCCTTTTTCCCAGGTTATCACCAACAACCCAAACTACCCTTCCTGACGACTTTGCACTTGCCAGATTTGACAAGGTTGTTGAATGACCCTATTTGTCACGATCCGCGTTGGCCTCCTATGCCGACGAAGTTGCCTTCAGACATTCCAAAGTTTGAAGCCAAGCCTAATGAAGATCCAGGAGATCATGTGACTACCTTCCATCTTTGGTGCTCATCTAACTCGTTGAAAGATGACTCCGTACAGTTGTGATTGTTTCAACGTACTCTCATTGGGAGTGTCGTGAAATGGTACATTAAGCTCGATCGCTCAAGATACTCGTCCTTCGGTGAGCTGGAAATGGCTTTCCTAAACCATTTCCAATTACCTGTGAGATACGACGCTGGCACAGAGCTGCTAGCCAATTTCGAATAGACGACAACGGACCATATCTCTGATCACATCCGAGAATGGAGACACCGAAAGAGTTTAATTAAGATGCCAGTCCCACCAGAATTCATGCTTGAGTGGTTCCTTAAGTCTTTGGTCCCGCAATTATCCAAAGACGTCACAACGTCGGGAGTATTTTCTGAAGAAGACGCCATCATGAGAGCTCAACAATTTGAGCTCATCTATTCTCAGTCCGGTTTATTATACAACATCTTGCCAGATGCGCCACGCTCAATACTGGATAAAACTAAACAGAGAGATGGACCACATGCCGATGGTATTGTTGGTTCAGCACAAACAAAGCCCGCTGAGCAATTGACGAAGCAGTTGCAGCAGTTATCTATACAATACACAATGACCAACCAAACTACTACTTTGGCTGCTCCCCCTACCAAAACGTCGGAGGTACACACAGTGCAATTGACTAACCCAAAGGCCACCCAACAACCTGAAGGAAAGAAAAAACAACGAAAGAAGGGTAAGGGGGATAAGAAACCCACCGATAATGTTGGCGGGGACAACACTGAGAAACAGAAGGCAAGGTATCCATGCAACTTGTGCGCGGAAGACCACCCGACCCATCTATGTCCTCGGCTTGCAGAGGCCCAAAATTTTGTGATGCAGCAACAACCTGCTGTGTTAACCAATCCATTTCAACATGGACAAAATCTAACCCAAGCCTCTGCAAGCACAGAAGCGGGCAACCAAGAATCCTGCCCGCCTGCGAACAACCCTGCGTCTGCGAATGTATATATGGTGAGGGGCAATGCTTTTATATCGACTAGAGTGCATGACTATAGTAAACCAAGCACTTCTAAGAAGGGTAAAGAAGCTAAACTCCCATCTCTTCCTCTACAGATTGAGAAGACGTTGGGCGAAACAATGACACGCATTCCCAAAGACGCATTCAAAAAATATTCTCATAACCCAAACGCAAGGGCCGCCTAGAACTACTCTGTGGTGGAAGATTTATCACAAACCCCTTGTGCGATGTCCGTTTTGGAGGTCCTCCAAAGCTGCCCTTCCCAGAGGAAAGCCTTGTTAACCGCTTTAGGATCTACCAAGACTTGTAATCCGGGTACAATCATGCTGGATACAACCGACTTAAAACCTCATCTACCTTACCACGTAGCATTTCAGATAGTAGTGGCTTATCCCACGAAAACTTTTACTCGGAATATCTTCTGCACGGTGGTTGATGAGGGTGCCTCAACATGTGTTATGTCATTGGCATGTTGGAAGGCCATTGGCCAGCCCGTTTTGTCTCCGTCACCTACTCTCCTCACCGCTTTTGACGGTCATTCGTTCCGACCACATGGTATCGTTCCTTCTTTCCCTTTGTAGTTAGGAGGGAAGACCGTGTGTGTCAAAGTAGAGGTAGTTGATGCTCCCCTAGACTATAACCTCTTGTTAGGAAGGAGTTGGACTTATGCCATGCAAGTTGTGGTTGCTACAGTTTTCTAGGTCTTGTTGTTTCCACACGAAGGCCAGATAGTGACCATCGATCAATTGTCCTTCTCTAGACCTCACCCTGCTTTGGGGGCATCCATAGTCCCGATGATTGATAATCCTCAACCAGGTGTCGTCAACGTAGGGGTTGGTTTGCTCCCATATTTAATGGGTACCTTCGATTACCCGCCCCCTCAAGGCGATATCAATTTTATATCCAATCACCATAAGGTTGATATTTTTCAAGTTTCGTCGTTCCGCATGACTTACTTCGACGATCCGTGGATAATTCCTTCCTCATCGACCACGATGGATGGGACAGGGCACCCGGGCATGTCCATGCCCTTGTCCGCAACTGAAGTAGCGTACTCTTTAGTCTAGCAAACTTCATCCCACGCTGATCCAACTCCTGCACAAGAGTTCGATCCACTTCTAGAGCCTATTTGGGCTCAGGGTTCTCTCACTCACACTGATTCATTAGACTTATTCTTGCCCTCTGATGAAGCAATAATTGAAGCACTGACTAGTCCGGATAAACCCTGGGAAGATCTTCATCACAGATCATACTTCCTCCCAGAGTTAAGCCGAATTGAAGTGGGAGAATTCATCGTGACTATGACGGGAGATCGGTCTTGTCCTATTAATCCCTTAGCTACACATGAGGTTTATGCCGAGGGTAATATGAAAACTATTGCTGAAACCTTACCAATCAATATCTCCTGAAACCCTGGCGTCATGGAGTATCTCTTCGTCAGAGCGGACTGATCCCTCGAGGAGATTCAAATCTACATAGATCTTTTCAAAGAATTCCACGATGTTTTTGCCTGGTCTTATGAGGAAATACTAGGTATCGATCCAAAAATAGTTGAACATGAAATCACAAAGTATCCTGATGCCAAGCTTGTTTGGCAGAAGCTTCGTCCTGTTAATCCTAAGAAAGCAACAGCCATTAAGGTTGAGGTTGAGAAATTGCTAAAATCCGGGTTTATCTATCCTATCCATTTGACCCAATGGGTGTCAAACCCCGTCCCGGTCAATAAAAAACAAGGCATGATTTGTGTATGTACCGACTTCCGTGATTTGAACAAGGCATGTACCAAAGATAATTTTCCCACACCTTTCATCAACTAGATCATTGATGAATGTGCGGGTTGCGAAGCCCTTTCTTTCATGGATGGATTTTTGGGATATAATCAAATCCAAATCAAACCCGAAGACCAACACAAAACGACATTCATCTTCCCATGGGGTACCTTCGCATATCGTAAAATGCCTTTTGGTCTTAAAAATGTTGGAGCCACCTTTCAGGGGGCCATGTCCTTTGCTTTTCATGACATAAAGCGTATAGTCGAGGCTTATCTAGATGATTTAGCATCACGATCTCGCAAGAGAACGGATCATCCCACACACCTCCGACTTATCTTCGAACGTTGTCGCTACTTTTGGATTCACCTGAATCCAAACAAGTGCAGCTTCTGCGTAACGTCAGGACGATTGTTAGGTTTCATAGTGTCAACAACACGGATCATGGTCGATCCTCTCAAGGTTGAGGCAATAATTCAGTTGCCCCCCCCACACACAATCCTTCAACTTCAGAGTCTACAAGGCAAGGCGAACTTTTTACAACGCTTCATCACCAACTATGCTGAGATCACCAAGGGCTTTATGCACTTACTGAAGAAAGACGTTCCCTTTTACTGGGACGATGCGACTCAACGCTCTTTCGATGCATTGAAACATGCCCTCACAACTACCCCTCAGCTTCGGCCACCTAACTATAACAAAGATTTCTTATTATATCTTGCTGCAGCAGAATCAACCATTGACATGGTTTTAGTTCAGGAAGATGACTTGTTCTCAGAATAAGTGATCTGCTACCTGAGCCGAGGCCTTGTAGGACCGGAACTCAATTATTCTCACATCGAAAAACTTGCATTGGCAGCAGTTCATGTAGTTCAACGGTTCCGTCATTATGTTTTGTTTCGCAAGACCACCGTCATTGTTGTCGTGAATCCATTCCAGTACATGTTGACATGGCGGGTAATAGGCGGAAAAATCAGTAGATGGATAGTCATCCTCCAAGAGTTTGACTTAGACTTCATTTCAGCAAAGTCCAAAAAGTCACTGGTCTTCACAGAACTTATTTCAGAACTTCCGGTTGAGTCAAGTGACGTTGTGCCTGAAGAATCGCCTATCCGGGGAGATATGTTTTTGATCACATCTTCGGATCCTTGGTATGGAGATATACTTATCTATCTCCAGACTTTAAATTTCCCCACCACTGCTTCTCGTGATGAGCGTCGACGCATACGCCATCAGGCTAAGAATTATCTCATAATCGATGATACATTGTATCGGAGAGGTGTAGACTGCATCCTACGCCGATGTATCAGTCATGAGGAAGCAGTTGTCGTGCTTAATGATTTCCATACCGGGGCTTGTGGCGGTCATTTGTATGGGTTGGAAACAACCCAAAAGATTCTACGAGCAGGTTACTTCTGGCCGACACTTATCAAAGATTGTATCGAACCGGTCAAGAAGTGACATCCATGCCAACTCTTCTCTCGGAAGATGAGGGCACATCCCTCTCCCATGTTTCCTGTCATCACAATTGGTCCCTTCACCAAGTGGGGGATTGATTACACTACTTGCAACCCCCCTTTAGCAAGGGGGCACTGCTATATCATCGTAGTTGTAGACTACTTCACAAAGTGGGTCGAAGCTATGCCAACATTTAAAGATGATGNCCACTGCTTCTCGTGATGCGCGTCGACGCATACGCCATCAGGCTAAGAATTATCTCATAATCGATGATACATTGTATCGGAGAGGTGTAGACTGCATCCTACGCCGATGTCTCAGTCATGAGGAAGCAGTTTTCGTGCTTAATGATTTCCATACCGGGGCTTGTGGCGGTCATTTGTCTGGGTTGGCAACAACCCAAAAGATTCTACGAGCAGGTTACTTCTGGCCGACACTTATCAAAGATTGTATCGAACCGGTTAAGAAGTGCCATCCATGCCAACTCTTCTCTCGGAAGATGAGGGCACATCCCGCTCCCATGTTTCCTGTCATCACAATTGGTCCCTTCACCAAGTGGGGGATTGATTACACTACTTGCAACCCCCCTTTATCAAGGGGGCACTGCTATATCATCGTAGTTGTAGACTACTTCACAAAGTGGGTCGAAGCTATGCCAACATTTAAAGATGATGGAGAGACTGCAACTCTCTTTTTATTCAACTAGATCATAGCAAGGTTCGATGTCTCGAGGGAGATTGTCACTGACCATGGCAGTCACTTTCAGAATCAGATGATGACCGAATTAACATCAAAGCTTGGGTTACGACAAGAACATTCATCACCCTACTACCCCCAAGCCAATGGGCAGGTGGAAGCTGTAAACAAAACTCTTAAGACTATTCTACAACGAACTATCAACTTAGCCAAGTCAAATTGGCATTTGATGTTATACTCGACATTATGGGCTTATCGAACATCTGTTAAGACTGCAACCGGTTTCTCACCTTTTCAACTCGTTTACGGGCTGGAGGCAGTCTTTCCCATCGAATGTCAGAGCCCGTCTCTAAAGTTGGCAATACAATTATTGCCAGACACTTCTCCACTCGAAGAACGATTAGTATACCTTGAGCAGCTCAATGAGTAGCGTTGTGATGCGGCCCTGGCCAACGAGGCTCACAAACATAAGGTCAAGTGTCAATATGATAGGTCCGTTCATCCTCAGATTTTCTCTGAAGGCGACCTTGTCCTGGTCTATGGCCAAGATAAGGACCCCCTGGAGGCAGGCAAATTCAAATCCATGTGGTTTGGACCTTTCATCATAAAAGAGGTATTAAAAAAGGGTGCTTATCGTCTGGTTGATTTTGAAGGGAATGCTTTGGCGGAGCCTAGAAATGGGCTCTACCTCAAGAAGTATTACTCATAGGCAGGTCACTGTGGGTAACTTTTTGTAACATATGTATAGTCTTTGTACTATTACTTTTTAGTTTCTTTTAGTGTTATGGATGTGTCGTTGATATTATCTTTCGTCACTGTGGCAGATGTCAAGTGATTCTGAGGTGTTCGTTGGGTATGCAGATGGTGCTAGTCGGCACACTCGGAGGCTTGCCTCTGCAGCTTGGGGAATCTTTACACCTCAAGGCCAGTTATTATCTTCTGGAGGTATATGCTTAGGTGACACCACAAATAATGTCGCCAAGTATAGTGCAGTTATTGAGTTGCTTCGTGATGCTTTGTCATTGGGTATCTCTCATCTCCGGGTCCATCTCGACACTCAACTGGTTGTGTCTCAGTTAAACAGAGTGTACCGGGTTCATGATCCAACTTTACACCGATGATTCCTTAGGGTACGTCTCTTAGAACGAAACGTTGATTATATTACATATTTTCATGTTCCTAGGAGATTAAACCAAGTTATAGATACTCTAGCTAATCAAATTTTAAATTGGCATCTTGCACACACATGAAAGAACATTAACATAAGCATGTAAATACATTGTTTGTACACATGATCCGTAAGACACAAAAGACCAAAAAACCATATATAATATCATAAAGTAACCAGAGTACATATATGGACGCAAGCGCCTCAAAAATATAACTGATAACGATCACAGGGCTTATGCCCTCAAAAAATATATACAAGTAGTGCTCGTGGCACGTCAAAATGTCTAGCTAAAGTCAAGGGCTGTGGGCCCTGTTATACTGGTCCACAACATTGGCTAAACCCTGAAACAATCGGACCCACGTCCGTGGTGCCCCCACTACATAAGGCTGCATAGATGGTGGCAGGTCCTCAATCTCTGCCATCAGGACTGTGAGAGTGAGCACAATAAAGTTATGCTCAACCCGTCTCAGTACCCTCTCAGCCTCCCTGGCTGGAAGATCTCCTGCTACTGCTGGTCCCCCTACGGCGGCAGGTGCGGCCCCTGGCCGAGGATGACGCTTGTTCCTTGCATAGTCAGCGGGTTACACTGGTCCCACATCTGCACACAATGAACACATATCCGTCAAATACTCAGGCATAACAAAAAATGATATATATATATATATAAACAACATAAAAATTACATATACAACAAAAAAACTACAAAGGTGGAGACTTACCCATCTCCCCTCACTCCTCACCAGGAGGTACTGGTATCTCCGGGTCTCTCGAAAAATCAATCCCGGCATAGGGGTAGTCCTCTATAACCGGGATCTGTCGTGACAGCCATGCAAAAAAGTCATCATCGAAGGACTCATTAGTCCTTCCACCACCCTGTCGCGGCAGTAGTACTGCCCATCTACACACAGCAGAAAGAGAGGCCTGGTGTCCTCGTACCACTACTCGAGGAGTAAAACTCGGAACTCTCTCAAAAAAGAACGAACATAGAATGGTCCTGAACCCAAAGTTCCTATGTGTCCGCAAACGACAATCTGTCAATTGCCTCTTCATACACTCAAAAAAAGTGGTACTCCAATCAAAAACTTGTGCATTTAAGCACTGGACTGCACAGTTCATCTTTGCACGGGATGCCTGATGTAGAGCCACAGAACCAGTAATTCGCCCGATAAGCAATACTATCGCCTGTAGCGATAAGTTAGTGATCTTGCTTATGGACACCTGCGTGCTCGAGTGGTCTGTATCAGTTGCATAGTATAGACCTATCAATTCCGCTATGTTATGCAGCCCCGCAGGAAAAGTCCGAAAATTGACTGGTTCCCCTCTCTTAGAGAGGCCAGTCAAAAAGTAAATGTCCTCGTCCGTGGGCACCAGTGACTGCCCCTCTAACATGAATGCCTCTGCATTCGGATGCCAGTAGTCAACCAAGGCATTCCGTAGCCTAGGTTGTGCCCGCATGAAAGGACATAGAAAAAACTTGAGTAACCCACACTGCATCAACATTGCCACAGCATTGGGGTCTTCCCCGACCAACTCATTCACCTCTTCATGCTCTCTTTCTCTCCAATGGACATACATCCTGCAAAACAAAAAGGTTCAACAGAGTTAAACCCTTGTTTTTTTTTGCCTTTTTAATTCCATACGGGGGCCCACGTGTGCTGTAATGGTGACAGTCACGTGTACATGCATGCAGAGTTTACTATGCCCGAATGTATACGCGGTCTGTCCTGAGACAGCCCATGTGGACCTAGGGCAGACTTTTTAAAGGTCAACGCCCCCCTAAAAAATGAAACCCAATGCATAAATAAAGACATAAAATGCAAGATAAGGAAGTTTGTACTTACTTGGTCTAGACAGAAGTTCGTTTCGTCCGTTGTAGCTCCCGGAATCACCACTTTAATCAAAGGGGGTCTTTTGGCTCCAGAGTCAATTTCCAAATCAACAATAGTGATAATGAGCTGCCAACTTCTATTTATAGACTTTTTGGCCTCTTTTTGTCATTTTTTGGCCTCCCTTATCATTTTCTTTATACCAAAAAACATTTAGAGTGATTCAGGAGTTTCATAGAAGGGATTTGATCGGGTATTGGGACAATTTTTTTGATTTTTGAGTATTTTTTGACAGCCCGTGGAAATTTTTTTCGACGATCAACTGGAACATACAGGTTAGGTTTCTACCTTGATTTTTGTATCTCGTTGTCTTTTTCCTTTGCCATAGGATCGATCCCATCAGGTTGTGACACATAACCATCACCTCTGCTTTAGAAGTGTCGCAACTTGGTGGTAGAGCTTACTGGAACATGGATGCCCTAGGTAGATCCTAGTTGCATTATGGTATTTATGCTGTCCCTAAAACACTGTAGGCTCAAGAGTCCTTGTAGTTTTTCCTGAATATGAGTTTGAGCCTCATTTGCATGATTCTTCTTCACTCTTGACCTGACCCTCAGGACTCCCCAAAAATAATGGGTCTTCTTTTAAGCCCTTTTCAGACCCTCTAAATATGAAAAGATTATCGAGCGATCTTGTGGCCTTTCATGCTCGTTAAACTGAAATTTGAAGTCACGTCTGTCCGGCGGTAGTTTACCCCTTTTTTGGTCTGGACAGTCAACTGTATGAACAAAGGTATACTCTATGGAACTTCAGCTCTATAGAAGAGTACTCTCAGGTATAATTTTATCCCTTTTTCGGGCCTGAGGGACTAAACTTACGAAGAAGGAACCCCCACGGAGTCCATAGTTAAGCTCTTTTCAGACTCCCTAAAATTGAAAAGATCGCCGAGTGACCTTATTCTTTCACACTCGTTAAACTGGTCTAGAAGAACATTCTTGACGGAGTCCATAGTTAAGCTTTTTTCAGACTCCTTAAAAATGAAAAAATGGCTGAGTGATCTTGTCCTTGTCACACTCGTTAAAATGGTTTTGAATAGATGTCTTGTCGGTGCTAGTTTCCCCCCTTTTTCGAAC
>JASDQU010372920.1:3890-13994 GCA_032191745.1 Picea mariana
GAGGTGTGAATGCATTGATATATCTTTTCTTTGACATATAATATATATATATATATATATATATATATATATATATATATATATATACGTAGACATGTAGATCTATATTCGATACAATATAAAGATTGGATATCTGATATACATGCACAATGAGTATATAATCCATGGAAGGTTCTTAGTTTAGTTTAATGGATTTATAAGCATGGTGATTCTTATTTTTATAGGTTTGTGTGTATGTATTACTGGTAGGTTTGTTTTGTATATGTAGGAGACCATGGAGGGCTGCTGCCAAAGGGAGTGGCATTGATGTTATATTACAATCTTGTTAATTGTAAATAGCCAATGCCCTCCATGTTATCAAATGGTTGCAGGATAAATTTTACTAGCCCACTATAAAATGAAGAAAATGGTGAAATAAACTAAAAACATTAATCAAGGAGTTTGAAAGCGTAGATGAGAGAAAACAATATTGGTTATTAAAAGAGAGGTTATCAGTGGTAATTGTTGGGTCGCAAAAATACGACACTTTATTCATCTTTCATATACCATTTGTCGCCTTTATTTCCATTTCATTCTTCCATAAAGCCATAATTATCATCACTTTCATAAAAACATATGGGTTTACATTTCCAGTTTCCAAATTATTTATTTTGAGTATTTTTAAGAGAATTTGTGACTAAATATTAGAAAATTAACATATTTTTATTATATCTCAAAGTTGGATGAGTTTTGTGATGACTACAAGCATATTTGAAGATTTTAACAAAGTCAAAAATCACCACCTAGCTTCAAATTCGAATTTTATCTTCTTTGAAGATGTGGAGATAATCATTCAAGCTCACTTCAAGGAGAAGATCATGGAGATAGAATATCTTATCCAAGATATTTGTGGAGGATTTGAAGGGATAGGTTTAGAGAAAAGTGGATCTGTAATTATGAGTCTCTTATCTTCATTTATGTATAAATAAGAGGGTTCTCTCCTCATTTGGGAGGAGGCCTCTCTCTAGAAATAGAGAACAGAGGATTGGAACTTTGATTCCAAGATAGTGATTTTCATTGTTTTGTTATGAGTTGATAGATTAGATTGTTTATGTGAGCTCACATATGTTTTTCATCTGTCTTTACTTGTTATTTGTTGTGTGTTGTTATAGATACTTTTCAATAATTTCATGTTTATTTCAATTAGATTTCATTTATGCACTTTCCTGTTTTCATAGATTAATTTTGCATTTGATGCCTTTGAATTTAGATTTAGTTGCTTTCATAGTTAGATTAAGTTGAATTTGATTTCATAGATTCACTTTGAGTCTCCTGCATATTATAGGAAGGAGAACTAGGGTAGATAGTTTAATTGTTTCATTTCAAGTTAAGTGTGTTTCCTTTTGAATGTTAGATTAGGCCAGATTTAATTTTTACATGCTTTCATAGATTAGTTGCTTAATTTAGATTAGTTACTCATTCAACAACAATAGTTTAATGGTTTCTTTCAAGCATTAGCATAGGCTAGTATACTCTTGCCCTGCATTTCCTGTGCTTACACCTCGTAAGTTTACCTCCTGGATTGATAATTTATTGTTGCATTTATAAGCATTAATTTTTCTCGACAGTAATAAACACTTTCCTATAGAAATTTTACTCTGTTTCTACATATAAATACAAAACATGAATGATAACTGGTATTAATATCTAGTTAAACAGAGAAAGAATAAGACCATAACAAGAAAAGGTGAGAAATTTACCTGTATATGGAAGACAACAATAATGAATAAACACAATTGTTTTAGACCGACGCCAAAGTTGAGAAGACCACAATTGCTTCAGTCCCGCACCAAAGTTGAGGACCATAAGGTACAATAAGTAAAAAGAGAGCTCAGGTAACCATGGACAGGGAATGTTTTTATATGATACACTCAACCCCCATCTACTGCCATCTCGTAATTGTCTAGTGCACTCAAAAGTTAGCTGGTTATCAATATTTAATTTGAAGCTACATCGAGTAAATGTGTCTTATGATGCACTCAATCTCCATGTTTGTTTGAGTAAATGTGCCTTGTGATGCACTCAACCTCGAGCTTTGTCTCAACATCAATTTACAGTGAAAGCTATATGGATTTGACGGATCTTGGCTACACGACGGAAATGGATTATGCAAAGTCTATCTTGGCAGTCTCATTCGCTCAAGTAGGTAGATGGAACCCTGAGAAACCATGAAGGAAGCTGCATGAAGAGCGGTGGAGGTAAGTTGTAGAAAATCAATGAGGTGCTTGGAGGAAGCTTCATGTAGAGTGGTGGAGGTAAGTTGAGAAAAATCAACGAGGTTATGGGCACATGAAAGGGAAAAAAATGCAGGGATAAGAAATGGTATATATATATATATATATATATATATATATATATATATATATATATGCACAAGACATGTTGCCAAGAACAAAAACGAAGTTGGATTTTACGGATGCTGAAGGAACCCAACAACAACTGCTTGCATGTTACTTGGTTTGTGTGCTCCGTGTTGTGAAAAGACTTGAAAATATGGTTTTATTGTGAAAAGACCCACAAAGATGGTTTTAGAAAACCTGTCAACCAGATGACAGGTTCTTTACAAACCTAACCCTAAGATATGCCTTTGGCATAAAAATAACATCCATTGATACATATGATATATTTTTACATCAGATTTTGTAGAGTTGATACACGATTTTTCTAGACATTAATATGTGACCGTCTCTGAATATCATTGTAAATATTCTCCCTGCACAGTCGATACACGATTTTTATCGACATTAATATCTGAGTCTCTTAATATTGTTGTAAGTATTTTCCTTATGAATATTGTTGTGAGTATTCTCCCTTTATATTGCCTTGAAAGGCCACTTCGAAAAGGTTATAAAAAGTTTAATAATTGCAATTTTTTACCTTTACAAAATTATAATATAATTTATTTTTATCTTTATAAAATTATAATATAATTTATTTTTTATTAAAAATTATTATAGTTAATTAATAAATTATTATAATTTTATTTTATTAAAATCAATTAATTTTAATTTTAATAATTATTATGAGAAGTTGTTACTTTATTTATTCTTATTCAAATTACATTAAAAGAATCTATCTTAAAAATTAATAAAAAATAAAATAAATATGGTTTTCACATAGTGAATATGAAATTCCAAACTATGTTGTACAATCTATTTATAGACAAACAATTTACTTTTATAAAAAAATTTAATTGTGTATTGAAAATCAAAATTATTTGTAGATTTAAAATAAGTATGTTCAAAATTTTCTAGTTTCACCTTTCATAATATTATTCCAAAATAATTTTAATGCTAACGTTAATTTCGTATTTATGTTCTATATACTTTTCCAAGCTCATATTGAATGGTTTTTATTAGTTTTTAGAATTTCATTGAAGAAGGTTTATTGCTTGAACATTGAAAACAAATTGTAAGTCTAAGTCAAATATGGAAAAAACTTGTTTTCTACCATTCTAATGCCTTTGAATCAACATATCACATGTATTTGAGCTTTCTCCTTCACGTTGTGGTTTAGCGGTAATTTGGAGCAGTTGTTGTGATGATGACCCAGGTTCAAATCTTGGCGGACCTGCTCCTCTGCTATGTGGGGTTTGTCAAATGTGGCTAGTGATCATGGGACTTGTGTTATTAATTGATTATAGTCTTTGGGCATAACATTATTGATGTAGCCTTAAAGCAAATTATTATAGTGGCACTAGAAAGGTACCAATGACCCCCTTCTTCTCAAGCGTTGGAAGGTGGATCATCCTTTTCTTTGGTTTATCATCTATCAAAACAACCCCAAAAGTTTAGGACCCGAAAAGCTAGAAAACAAATTACCAAGATGAAAACTATATGTGAGATAGTTAGAAGAGGTGGGTGGCTACCGATATCCACCTTCTTCCTCCCTTAGGAAGCAATGGTATCCATTGCATTGAGTTCCCCCATCGAATGAGGAAATTTCTATTGAATTTGGCGATGGGTGAGCCACTTGCCTTGGTGCAGGAGCTGCCCCACTTTGATAACATGATAAAGCTGAAGCTTCTATTGGCAAGTTCCATTGACCTTTGTGTCCATGATTTGATCAGTGGATTCATGTTCCATGTAGCCAGGTTTGAGCTCCATCGGTGTCAATTGTTTTGTTATCTCTGAGGTGTCCAATAACGGTGAAAAGTATGGTCAAAGGAGGTCCACATTAAACACTGGGTGCAAGCGAAGGAAAGGGGGAATGTTGAGCTCAAAATCCTTGTCGCCCACAACCTTAGTGATGGTGTAAGGTCCATAACAGAGTGGACAAAGCTTCTGATGGGTTCTTGTAAGGCGTTCTTTCTACAAGTGCAACCAAACTTTATCTCCCACCTGAAACTTGTGTGGCAGAAGATGTTGATCATGGTGCTGCTTGTACTTGACATTGGACTTCTGAAAAATATCCTGAACCTGTTGGCGGATGTGATGGATTCATTCAATGAACCAAGTGGCTTTGTCAGATTTGGTTTGAGCATGGGACGATTCTACCTGTGTGGACGCAAGGGGTGGTGCAACATCCATGGAACCCAATGGTTGAAATCCCAACCCCACCTGAAAGGGGATGTGGTCGGTTGAGCTATATATGGATCTGTTGTAATTGTGCTGAACATAGGGGAGACTCTCATCCCATGTGCACGGATTCTTGGAATTGTACATGCACAAGATATGCATGATCATCCTATTGACGACCTTGGTTTGGCCATCCGTTTGGGGGTGGAAGGCAGTGGATTTGGTGTTCTTGGTGTCCATCCATGACTAGAGGCTCAACCAGAATGTGTTGAGGAACTGGCTATCCCAATTTGAGACAATGGTTTGTGTTATCCGAAAATGTACCCATACTCGTTCGAAGAAGAGATTTTAGTGGTCTCCGTTGTGATGCTCTTCTTGCAGGCGACCATAATTGCCATCTTGGAAAATAGATCAACAACCATAAAAACATAGTCATTTCTCTACTTGGTTGAAGGAAGGCCCAACATGTATTCCATCAAGATGGATTCCCAGGGCTTGTTAGGAGTAGGCAAAGGGGTGTACATGCCTTGTTTCTTAATGGTCGTTTTGGCAATGGCGTAGGCCGTGCAGGACCTGATATACTTGCTGACATCCTGTCGAAGTTTCAGCCAATAGAAATGTATCTGCAACACTGCCACTGTCTTTTATACACCGAAGTGTCCTACCACCCGACTGTAGTGAGCTTCCTAAATCATCTTTGCTCGCTTGCTTGATGAGATGCAGAGATGGTCTAGATGGCATAACAACCCATCCTGAAGATGGAAATCAATGACAAATGTGTTTGTGCTCATCATATGGTAGGTAGTGGAAAATTCAGGATCTCTCTCGTAGAGTTGGGTCCATCCAGAGGTCTCATGTTCGCAGAAGTGTAGCATCATGGTTAGTGCTGAAAATGGAGGTTGAATGAGGTAGTCAACGATGTGGTTGGTGCTTCCTATCTTATACTTGATGCTGAGATGGAACTGCTGCAAGTAGGTGGGCTACTTCTGATGGTGGTCATTCTTCAATTTGTCTTGTGTCTACATGAACTACAAAGGCTTATGATCAATGTGGATGACTGTCTTCTTCCCGAGAATGTAATGCCTCCATTGGCAGTAGGTTTGTACAATGGATTACATTATTTGTCATAAGTGGGGCACTTATGGATGGTATCTGATAGTGTCTCACTATGATAGGCCACATGATATCTGTGCTAAGTGAGAACTGTGCCCACAACATAGTCTGAAGCATTTGTCTCAATCTCAAAAGGCTATTGTAGTTCAAGTAATGAGAGCACTGGGGCTCAGCACAAGCATTGCTTCAAGTCATTGAATGCTTTCTATTGCGACTGGCCCCACATGATATTTTCGTTACCACCACCTATGGTCACATGGCTAAGGGCCCATGCAATGTGGGAGAATTACAACACGAACCTGCGATAGAAATTGGCAAGGCCTAAGAAGCTCTGAAGCTCAGTGAGTGTGGTCGGGGCTGGCCAATCACAAATGACCTAGATCTTGGCTGTATCGACATGCATCCCATGCTCATCAACAATTTATCTTAGGTACTGGACCTTGTTCATGCTGAAGGATAAATTTTCCAAATTTTCATATAGCTTGTGTTGTTGCAAAGTGTGCAGAACTTGTTGAATATGATGCAAGTGTTCTGCGCAATTCTTGTTGAATATGAGGATGTCACCCAAATACACCACCACAAAAATTGGTGAAAGGCCACGAAATACCATCCATCATCGTCATGAAAGTTGTCGGGGCATTCGTCAACCCAGAGGGCATGACCAATGATCTAGATCTTATGAGCAGAATGAAATGACTACAGATTATTAACAGGTGCTCAACACAAAATAACAGACATACAATAAAACTGGTTTTCTTTTCAATAAGGAAATAAGCTGAAACTGTAAAGTGCAGCAGAAACAAGCTTGCTGGAATGGTGGTGGCTTATCTCTAAGAAGAGATGTGACGGCTGCGCTCATTTGCAAGAAGATGATTAGAATGAGGATTTGAAGGCCTTTTTACAATAAACAGGAATGACAAAATCCCTAGACATCCAAAAACCTAACCCTAGGAGATGAAGCGCCAAAAGTCATGTGGGCGTCGTCTAAGTAAGTTAGTACATCAACTTCTCGGGGTCGTAACTTTTGCATATGATCTCCGTTTTAGGTGTATGATATCCCATTGGAAAGGTATTATCGAGGAGATTCATTTTTTGGGCTCAATCATTCCTTTAAACTTCATTGAGAAGCTCGATCCTGAAAAACCTTCATTTAGGCCCTCAAAATGGCTCCGGAAGTTAAAACTGTTAAAAATAGTAAATTGCCAAAATTGCCAGAAAATTGTTTTGAGCCAGTTGCAAAAGATGGGTGGCCACCGATATCCACCTGGATCAATCCTCCCTCCTTAGGAAGTAATGGTCTCCATTGCGTGGAGTTCCCCCATCAAATGAGGAAATTTCTACTGAATTTGGCCCCGGGTGAGCCACTTGCCTTGGTGCAAGAGCTGCCCTACTTTGACGGCTCGATAAAGTTGGATCCTTTGCATGTTGTATGCATTCGGGGTTGAGCTTTGTCGGTGTCAGCTGTTCTGCTACGTCTGAGGTGTCCAATAATGGTGGGAAATAAGGGCGAAGGAGATCCACATTGAACACTCGGTGTAGACCAAGGAAAGGAGGAATGTTGAGCTCAAAATAATTATCCCCCACGACCTTTGTGATGGTGGATGACCCATAACAGAGTGGGCGAAGCTTCTGATGGGGTCTTGTAAGGCGTTCTTTCTGCAAGTGCAACCAAACTTTGTCGCCCACCTGAAACTTATGTGGCACCTGATGTTGATCATGGTGCTTCTTGTACTTGTCATTTGACTTCTGTAGGATATCCTGAACCTGTTGGTGGATGTACTGGATCCGCTCAATGAACCGGGTGGCTTTGTTAGCTTCAGTTGGAGCAGGAGATGAGTAGGTCGAGGTGATCGTAAGGGGAAGGGAAACATATATGGGACCCAATGGTTGGAATCCCAACCCCACCTGAAAGGGGTTATGGTCAGTTAAGCTATGAAAGGCTCAATTGTAGCTATGTTGGACATAGGGAAGGCTCTCATCCCATTTGCGAGGGTGCTTTAAATTATACATACGAAGGATATGCATAATCATTCGATTTATGACCTTGGTTTGGCCATCTGTCTGGGGGTGGAAGGTCGTGGATTTGGTGAGCTTGGTGTCCAACAATGACCAGAGGCTCGACCATAATGTGCTAAGAAATAGACTATCCCGATATGAGACAATGGTTTGTCGGATTCCAAAAGGTACCCAGACTCATTCAAAGAAGAGCTTGGTAGTGGCCTCTGATGTGATGTTCTTCTTGCATGCAACCATAATCGCCATCTTAGAAAAGCGATCAACAACCACAAAAGCACAGTCATTTCCCCGCTTGGTGGATAGGAGGCCCAACATGTAGTCCATTGAGATGGGTTCCCATGGACTGTCAGGACTAGGAAGAGGGGTGTGCAGGCCTTGTTTCTTAGTGGTTGGTTTGGCAATAGCGCAGGCAGTGTAGGACCTGATATACTTGCTAACCTCTTGTTGAAGTTTCGGCCAATAAAAATGTTTCTGTAGCATCACCACTATCTTTTCGATGCCGAAGTGTCTTGCCACCCGACTGTAGTGGGATTCTTAGATAAGCTTCGCTTGTTTTCTTTGTGGAACATAGATATGGCCTAGATGACAAAACAACCCATCCCGAAGATGGAAATTATTGACAACTGCATTTGCACCCAACATTTGGTAGGTGGTGGTGAAGTCCAGGTCTGTCTCATAGAGTTGGGGCCATCCAAGGTCTCATGGCCGCAAGAGTCTAGCACTGTGGTGAGTGCCGCGACTAGCAGTTTGCTGAGGCAATCAATGATTCGATTGGTGCTTCTTGCTTTATACTTGATGTTGAGGTGGAATTGCTGCAAGTGTGTGGACCACTTTTGATGGCGATCATTCTGCAATTTTACTCATGTTTGCATGAACTGCAGTGGCTTATGATCTATGTGGATGACTGTCTCCTTCCCAAGAATGTAATGTCTCCACTGGTGGCAGGATTTCACAATGGAGTACATTTCTTTTTCGTAAGTAGGGTACTTATGGACAACATCCGATAGTGTCTCACTATGATAGGCCATAGGGTGGCCGTGCTGAGTGAGAGCGACGCCCACTGCATAGTATGAACCATCTGTCTCAATATCAAAGGTTTGATGCAGGTCTGGTAGTGAAAGTATTGGGGCTGAGCACAAGCGTTGCTTCAAATCATCGAACGTTTGTTGTTGGGACTGACCCCATGCAAATTTCTCCTTACCACCACCCCTGGTTATTTGGCTGAGGGCCCATGCAATATGGGAGAATCCCAACACGAACCTGCGGTAGAAATTGGCAAGGCCCAAGAAGCTCCAAATCTCAGTCAGTGTGGTTGGGGCTGGCCAATCACGGATGACTTGGATCTTGGCTAGATCCACTTGCACGCTATGCTGATCAATGATGTAGCCCAGGTAATGGACCTTGTCCATGTCGAAGGAGCATTTTTCCAAGTTGGCATATAGCTTGTGCTATCGCAGTGTGTGCATAACCTGTTGAATATGCTACAAGTGTTCAACCCAAGTCTTGTTGTAAATGAGAATGTCATCCAAATACACCACTATGAAAGTATTGGTGAATGGTCGTAGGATATCATCCATCATCCTCATGAAAGTGGCTGGAGCATTTGTCAAACCAAAGCACATGAACAACCATTGAAAAAGGCCTTCCTTTGACTTGAAGGCGGTTTTCCATACATCTGTCTGTTCTATCGGAACCTGGTGGTAGCCAGACTTCAGATCAATCTTACTGAAGTATTTGGCCTCCATGAGTTGATCAAGGATGTCATGGATTTGGGGAATCAGGTACTAGTTTCTGAGTATGATTTTATTTAGAGCTCGGTAATCAATGTAGAGTCACTAGGTTCCATCTTTCTTCTGTACCAACATGATTGGGCTCCCCTAAGGTGATGAGTTGGGACAGATGTGCCCCTTATGGAGCATTTCTTGGATCTGTCGCTTGATCTCCTCATTCTCTAACAGAGAGTGACGATAGACTGGCCCATTGGGTAGCGATGCACCAGGGGCTAGATCGATGGGGTGCTTGACATGGCAGAGGTACCTTGGTAGGTGAGGAGAATATATCTGAGTATTCTTCCACGACCTTATCTACTTGCTTCTATTATGTGGAGAGGTCAACCGCAGAGACCCTAGATGTGGCATTGATCTTTCGCTTATTCTGAGAGAGAATCACGAGGAAGACAAACTTCCCCGTCTGAGAGATGACCTTCCTACATTTCTTAGTAGAGATCAAGGAAATAACACTAGGTGGGACAACCTCGGTTATCCTATACAATTTCCCGTTCAAAGTATTAATAACACTACGAGGCCTAGACTCATATACAACACGACGTTTCCATAAATAAGGTTGGCCCAAAAGAACATCACAAACTTCAAGAGGAGCAACATCACACAATACCTCGTCTTTGAAGGGCTTGATTCCA
>JASDQU010372920.1:19172-29491 GCA_032191745.1 Picea mariana
GATAAATGTTGTGTCTCTTGTGATTGTGTATTTCTCAGTGATCTTGGATTATGCTATTGTTATCTAATGAAATACAAACAACTATGATAAAGGCTTAAACAATAACATAAATAGTACCATTGCACAAAGACAAAGGTATTTTTCCAGTGATTTCTGTATGATTTTATGAAAAGAGCATCGGAGATTTTATTTCCAGATCCAGAGTTGAAGCACATAGGGATGTGGATACAGAGTTAGAGATATGTATTTTATTGGGCTTATACACAAAGATAAAAATCATGAGCAGAGGCAAAAAGGAAAATTTTTTTGAAGTCCCCAATACAACCATGAATGTTTTTTGTAGAAGACAAATATTTTGAAAATGATATATGTCCAAAGGAGGCAGATACTCAAAATCAGCAGAAACATTTTCAAGAATTCATTGGAGATATACAGAGTTATTTAATTCCCAGAAGAAGAGGGGGAAAATCTTCACTCAAACAGAGATTAGTGTTTCCATGTCCTTTTATGTAGCAACTATTTTCTTAGGGTGTATTCCATTTGTTTTAGTTTCTCCAGTGCAAATAGTTTTCAGCAGTGTATTTGTTTCAGAAGTTACGGTTTCCAGTATATATTTTCAGCAGATGTAAGATTGACATAGATAAACCCCATATACAGAATCTCTTCCTAGAAAACTAGGCAAGCACCCTGGCTAGGTACCTCGGTGAATCGACAGATGGAGATATTTCCATAGCATTATTTGATGTTCAACCTTGTTCAGTCCTTGTGATATAACAAAGAATCCATTACCCCTATACCTGATCAAAACAGAGGAAATAAAAATAGATGATGCTCTCATGGTTTAAGATGCCCACATTTTGAAAACAAGGGATCAAGTGTAGGTGATGCTCAACGTGGATTGTTCCCCGGTAGTTAGGGAGTTTGTGGATCTCAGGAATTACCCCTCAATAATGGGTTTGAGACATGGATGTGGATTGCTATCCAGTACTTTAATTTAGGAGATTTGTAATTAGGGAGTTTGAAGAGGTGGAATCCGAGAAATCAGGAATTCAACTTGGGAGCTACACATTTACGGGGGTTACGAAGCAGCTTGATGGAGCCCTACTTGGTTCCAGCAGTGTCTGTCAAAGTGAAGCATCTAAAGAATGTTTAGCTGAAGTTTTTAATTGTAATATAAGCTTTAAGAGGGGGTGCTAGACTATAAAGCGTATCTGATGTACTAAAGTCATAGTCTATAAGTGACTATTAAAATGATAATTAGATAATAAAGTAGTTATGTTGTAACGGCAGCACAACTATCTTTCCAACGATATAAAAGGGGATCAACCCCATTGTATCAATTGACGTCATTGCAATAAAAGCATATCTTTTACATAAGTCCGTTGAGTCTATTTCTAATCATGTTTGTGAGCTTTCTTGTGCATTTAGAAAAAATAACAGAATCTTTCATTGTTAATTGTCTTCATTAAGCGCTGTGATTTGAAATCTGAAATGTATTATTTAACGAGATTCTTGGTTTTTCATCTCCCTGTTAAATTTCTCTCTGCATTGGTTGTTTAATGGAAGTAGTTTAGCATCCCCATTAAACAACAAATTTTCATTATTTTCTTCTACCACATCGTGTGTCTATTAACTTTCAACTTAACAAAAGCCCAATGGATATAGGTGTTGAAACAGATCTTGAAATCTTTTATCCTTAAGACCTAGATTTTTAATTTTTAAGTCTTGGTGTTTTTCGGCCTTTTTTAAAAAACAAGAATTTTGTCACCTATAAATTCGCGACGCCTTTTATTGTTTATTTTTGGAAAATGAATGGAAAAAATCTAAACAAATATAAGTTTTCCAACACTCTTTGAAACAATCTTTTAAACGGGCAATAATTTGAAATTTACGAATTTTAATTTAAACCTAAAAAAATCGGGATTCGGAGTTTTGCGTAAACAAATGTTTGATGCAAATTGAATTGTGAAACCCCGATCCCCAATTTCCCGATACTTTAAGACTTAATTAAAACATAAATTACTTAATTCTCAATTAAAAGGGTTTAAAGGTTAAGTTAATCACGTCGTGATATCGGGATTCACGGTTTTATAAGATCAAATAATATTGTCATCGTGTTTCCCGATTTCGCGATACATTTAATCCTTAAGTAAAGTTTTGAATTAATCTAATCACTGCTAAGAATGATTAAGAGTTAAATAATTACATCGCGATATCGGGATTCGCGGTTCTATGACAAGCATGTTTCTTGTCATCAAATTTCCCGAAATCCCGATCATCGAAATCCCGACTCATAATTCACTTTTGAAATAAACTATATCTATTTATCCTTAATCTTGATTACTGAGTTGATTAAGATAAGTTAAATCGTGTTTTAAAGAAACATGTCATCAACATTTCGCGATTTTAGGATTCGCGATTCCATGAGAGCATGAACTCATGTCATCAGATTTCCCGAAATCCTGATTTTTCGATTAACGAAATCCCGAAAAGGTCTAATCTCGATTAATTAACATAATAATAACGTTTTAATTTAAAATAATACATCACGATTTCGGCAATCGGGATTCTTCGATGACATATTTTTCGACATCAAGTGTCGAAACCCCAAAAAGTCATGTTTTCAGACTTAACTCATAATTAACATTAATAAATCATCTTTCTAAACAGGTTTTAAAGTTAATCTTTCTTTGAATGATCATTAACGCGTCATTGTCCGATTAAGTAAGTTTCTATTATATTTGAAAATACCGAGAAAGCCTAGGTACAGGCATTAAATGCATATCTTCGAACATATCTTTTGCATTAAGAGATTTAACTTCGTAACAGAGGTACAAATCTCAATATTTTTATGATATATTCGAAGTGAACGTTCGAAACGTCTGTATTTTCATTCTAAAATTGAACTTACTCATGCACTCTCTGTGAAAGATTTTCAAGCTTAACGAAGAGCTATGGAACCCAAAAAAGCTCCGAAGAAAAACGAAGACCAGCAAGAAGGTGATATTATCTCCGATACTACTGCATCTGGAGTACACTCTGTCAAATCGTGGACTGGAATTTCCGAAAAACTGAAGGATGAACTTAAATATGTAGACTCTGATTCAGAAAATCATCTTCGAGACATTGTTGAGTCCGAGCTTCATAAGGTTTTTGCACGTCCGAGGTTGGTGTCATATACCGATATGATCGGCTGGGCTCTGGATAAAGTAGACATCCCGACAAGAAGCATTTTGAATGAGCAAGGAGCTGTCATCGGCTCATTCAGGCCTGAGCACATTCAAGTAATGTATAAGATCTCGCCCAATTATAGACACACCTTTAATTCTGAGTTTTTAGCCGAGTTTCAAAGAAAAGAATGCATTGAAGCGGGCCAGACATACTCGGACATGATTAAAGGATGGGCCAGGGATGAAAATAAGTTTAGGGCTGATTTACATGGGATTTATGCCACAACTTCCTTAAACGAATATATGGTTTATGTAGAAATGATGTTATGTAGACTTTTCGGGAGAAAGGATCCTTGTCACTTTCATGCAGACTGGACACCTTTCCTAGAGGAAGTTTCAGAAGGACGCAGTTTTAACTGGCATAAAATTTTGTCACATAACCTCACATCAGAGGTTGTGAATTACAAAGCAGCCAAGTCAAAAGGACAGCCAGTGTCTTTTTATATGTCTGCATATATTATGGATGCCATTTGTTTTATGACTCCTTTCTCATTAATGAATTGGAGTTGGAATGTTTCTTGCCTAGAGCCTGTTCATAAATACCACTCAGCTCTCTGGGAAGAAAATGCAAAAGATGTTTTTTATGATGTTTTTTATGATGTTTGTCATTATGTAATTATCCCTCTGCACAAAATATTCTTTTGATGCGAACCCCCTCACATTTCTAACGCAGTCACAGAAAGCCTCAAATCAGTTGTTCACTGGTTTATTGAGGAAAATTTTTCCTATGTTAGGGTTTATGGCTGTTCCATTCTGCCTCACGCACTCCCAAAATTCTTACCAAACAGGTTAGTATGCAGAGAAGTGGCTCGTCAGTTAGCCAAAGGTGGTATTAGGTTAGAATTAAAAGCCCTTCAGAAAAAAGCATGGCCATCTTTCCCTGTTCATATCGGGAAATTTACTTTATTAAACATAGGTCATTCTAAATCAGAGGCCGAGTCATTGGAGGAAGTTAAATTAGTAAACATCGAACACAGAAAGCACGACCCTTACCAAATAATTAGTCGGCATTACATACAGTGTAATTTAAAAGCATATGAACATGAAGTTTTTGTTTACGATGATATTTTCAAAGATGCTAAATCTTATGAGGAAGTACAGGATAGAGTACAGGCCTTGTCACCTGACTCACAGGTGGGGTTTCTATCTTTTCAAAAACATAGGCGAAGCTGCCTGCCGAAGATTTTACAAGGTGAAATATCGACTTCATTGCCAGAACAGGAAGAAACCCCTCCAGGGTTTGAAACTGATACTCAGGATAAGTCAAGTGACAAAGATAAGTTGAAAGATTATGAAAAACCTCCTCAAAACACATAGGAATCTCAGACAAAAGAACCAGGGACAGAGAAAGGGAAAGGACTGGAAGCAAGTCCACTAATTTTGGATGACATTCCAGAAAAGATTGGAAGAACTGTTTCAAAGGAAATTGGTAGCCCCATTACATCTTTAACTCCACTACAGTCTACTTTTGGAACCCCTCCGGAAGGAGTTCTATATGTCAGTGATCTGGAACCAATTTCAAGAGATGAAATCCCCCCATCTGATTATTTTTTCAGAAAAAAGCGAAGAGCTATTTTGAAACAGGAAATTCATCCTGTAAGAGAAAGATCAATTAAGAAGCATAGAGTTATTATTGATGGGAAGAAACTCAAGGAAGGAGAGTTCGCTACAGAATTAGCAGGGACAATGGGTGATATAGCATTGGCTAATATATATTCTGTGGGAAATCTAACAACTATGCTTGAGTAGAAAGATCAAGAAATAAATCAGTTGCAAGACAGATTAAAGGAAAATGAAAGAAATATTGGCTGGGGAATACAGAAGGGTCTAGAACAAGCTAGACTCAAAGATATGCAAGAAATACAAAAGTTGAATAAAAACTTGGATGAGGAAAAACACATGATACAGGTCACTCAAGAACAGGTTCAAAAGCTGGGTGAAGAAAATAAATTTTTGCAAGACAAGATTATTTCTATTGCTAATCAGGTAATTGAAATTGAACATTTCAGGATGCAAGCATCAGAGATATATGCAAAAATAGAATAGGAACAACATAAAGTATTATGTAATCTGGAAATAATCCAGAACTATTTTCAGGAATCAAATATGTCTATGGAACAGGTGTTCCAGAAAGAAAGAGAAGCAAAAGCAGCAAGGACTACTTTTCAAAAAGCAGTGGCTTCCTCACTAAAAGATGAAATTGGAAAAAATCAGAAATTATCTGTTTCCGAACAGATAAAATGAGATATAATGATAAAAGTATGGGAATCGAAATTGGCTGAATATAAAAGAATCACAAAAGAAGTTAATGAAGACTGCCAAGGAATCTTCAATCTCATTGAAAAAGATTCATTAAATATTGGGGAAGATGGTTGTTCTGGGTTATTAGGTGAAATCAACATTGCCAGGCATCAGCTGAAGTCAAGCGAAGAGCTTGAAGAAAGGAAAGCAGAAATTTCAAATATTAAATTGGTTAACATTACATAAATCAACAAATGGATGGTGAATTCGAGTTTAAAGTTGAAAACAGTGAAGTTCACAGAAAGTATGATAGAAAATAGATTGCCAGAAGTACAGAGGAGATTTTTCTCTTTTGAAGCAAATGAGATACCCGAGGCTCCAAGGATTTTAGTAAACGTTTTGGGCAAATGTGTTCAATGCGTTGAAGCAGAGAAAGAAAGTTCGTCAACGCAAATTTAAAACTTTTAAAATGTTTTTATTTATTAGAACTTTGAAAGAAATTGTAAACGGTTGACATTATTTTATGTAACCGTAATATTAGGGAGTTAGTTAGTTACCAACAAGAAACTTTGATAGAAATGTATAAATATAGTTTCAAAAGGCTGAGCATTGGCTTCAGAAATTTTGGAGAGAGCCATTTTTGTGATTTCAATTTTGAAGTTCATCGGAATATAAATCGCAAACAAGATTCTGGATCCTGCAACTTTGTAACTATGTGTCTTCCCCTGTTTAGCATGCTTTGTTAGGTTTTCCTTTTAAAGTGTTTTTCTAGAAAGGAAATCAATTTGAATTTATATACATTGTTGTTTATTATTTTAGATTGGTTTGGACGTTGAACGTGTTACAGTCTTTCCTCTGAAATTACTTTAGTAATTTTAAGACCTGTAAAACCTTATGTTCCTTAATATTTAACTCTGTTAGAAATCTTGTTTTTCTTTCATCATCGTTAATTGAAATATAAGATTCTTTGTTGATAAAAGCCTTATATTTCTCTGTATTGTGTTTCGTTGTTTACAATTTCAAAATTGTTACAAAACCAGGAAACGGCCTTGAATGTGTCTTTACATTACTGTTTTAGATTTTAAAATTGTTTTCATTGATCTCATCTCTGGAAATCTGAAGTAACCAATTGATTAAAAACCGATTTTATAAACCTTTAAAACTTTATCATCCATGATTGTCCCTAATAGTAGACAACCTAACGTAGAACCAGGCCTTCAGGATCAAACCAGCATTGCCCTAAGTTTATTTAATACTATTTTACAAACAACGACTAATAGGGCTGAACTAGAACGATCATGGGTTGCTATTGAACGTGACATTAGCATCCAAGAGCAACAAGAAGCGAGACAGAGACAATTGAGAAACTAAATCTGTTCTGATCTTTCTTTAATACCTTAATTCCAAATCTTTTTTTTAAATCATTTTCGGATGCCTTGACGGTATGTTTTATAGCCTTAAAACATAAACTTGGGAACAACAATAGGCACCAGTCAAATGTGAAGAAAATTTGTTGAAAATCCTTCTAAAAATCTTTTATTTTTAGTACAATAAAAAAGATCTTAAATGTAAAATCACTAGAAATGGAGCTTTATTGAAGATCTAAAGAAGTAATATGGATAACTCCATTGAATCAGAAAGATCCAGATTCTGAAGTGAGAGGAGCACTATCAGTGACAGGTGTACTATCCTTAGAGCATCTTTAGAGGACTCCTGCAATATTGTTATCCTTTGGAAATATTTTAGGGGATGGAAACAAAATATAACAGTTTGAACTTTCTATCATCTAAGAACCGTTCTATTCAAGGTTACTTGGAGACACTACATACTAATTTATCTTCAGGACATGATCGTTTATACCAAGTGTACTATTCAACATCATCTCATGATCATGTCATGAACCTAACTTGATAATTGCTAATAAATCCACTGGAAAAATTGTTGTTATAACTGAAAAAGAAACCTGTCACTGAAATTTGAGCTGAAAATTGGAGAACTTGCAGCTAAAACTAAAAGCATGAGTTTGTTGGAAAAAAATTGGAAAACTGAATTTCTAAACAGAAATCTGAAAAATGTCAACCAAAGGAACAATACGCAATAGCTGGAAAATAGACTCATACAATCACCTTTTTATTATTTCCAACATTGACACAAGATAAAGTAACTTTCCCAAGGAGGTGTGAGTGCCAACTCAGACCTAAGAAACTCCATGAGCAGAACAGACATTGGACTGTCGTACATATGTAGTCTCTCATAGACTACCCAACAACCTGTACAAAATATTCACCAAAACAAGTCCTACTCTAAGGCCAAAGAGCCTATCTATACCTATTACCTAATACTCCCAAGTGTGTTTCTTAATCTTTTGGATGCCGCATTAATTATTTTACATCAACTTTTTCAAGTAAACTTTACTTTAAAATCCCTAAACTCTCTAACTAAACTGCAAACATGCAACTTCTAGTGCCTCCAAAATTATCTGCTAAAATTTCAGTACAAAATTGGTCTTTCCCCCTCCGTTTTTATCCACCAACAAAACCTTTGCGAGTGTTGCATCTCCCAAGTAAATTGGGGATCCGGTGCTTTCTTCGATGGAGGAAAATTCATCTTTTGATGCAGCCATATGGTTTGATGCACTTGAATCAAGGATTCAAGCTGATGGAGTGGATGTGACAGCCATTAAAGCATGACCATCTCGTGCTCTCCCTCTTGTTCTATTATTATCTTTCTTCTTTGCATTTTCGGGCATCGTGAGATTGTGTTGTTGCAATTGCTTAGCCATCTCATCGATAGTCTTCCTCATGCAATTTTCTTCGAGATGAAAACCTTTGGAATAGTAGCTAAAAAGTGTTCTTTCCTTCTTCTTCTTCTTACCCTTAGGCTCAGAAGAGTTCTCTGAAGATTGTGCGAATCTCTCCTTCTTCGATTCAGGAAATTTACCCGTTCCTTTTTTTCTTGTCTTTTCCACTACTCTTTGGAGCATCAGTAGCCACAAGTTCTTGGTTCTTGGAATGCTTGATGGAACCCATTTGGACTAACTTAGCTTGCTCTTGAGTCAATGCTGCAATGAAATCATTTAATGGAGGCATTTTCCATTTTTCATGAACCAATTTAGATGCTTGAAAAGATGACACAAATACGGAATATTCAGGGCCTAGTTTCGAGAGAATTGAAAGGATGAGTTGTTCTTCCCGTTTCGTGGCTCCACATGAATTAAGTTCAACAAGGAGGGATTTGAAATTGGTGAAGAATTATTGCAGGTTGTTGAAATGAATTGGACTTAGGGATATGAGTTCATTCTCCAGTTGATGCACTCTCATTGCATCCTACTTGCCGAATAGTCCTTCCAATGTGGTCCAGACCACATCGAGAGTAGTGGCTCCACTGACATGAAAGAGGAGATATATGGAAATTGATAGGCATATAAGCCCAATTGCTTCATCTAATTTATTGAAATACTTTGTCTTCTCTGCTACAACAGTCGGTTCTTTCTCCGTTCCCATTGTTACCCGGTAAAGCCCTTTGCTTCGGAGGAGCAGAGAGATCTCTGTCTTCCATTCAAAGTAATTGAAAGGATTTAGAATGAGTTTTGTGGGCTGAGAGAGAAGATCCATTGTTGCTTTCTGCACCTCTTGATGATCTATACCTGCAAATAAAACCATGTACAATCCACTAGATTCAATCTAGCTCTGATACCATGTAGAATTCCTGCAGAAACCCCAATAGATCTAGAATTCTAGTTAAATTGAGCACATGCAATTTTATGATATTCAAGAGATGAGAGAAAGTTTTTGTTCCATAAATCAGAGAATTATATTAATAAAAAATTAATATACATGAGCAACCATCCTCAAAAAAGAAGAGAGGAGGTGAATATATAGAATTTCCAACATAGAAATTCTAGTCAAAAAAAGCTAGAAATAGCTAAAATGGGTGTCATAAGCTAAGGGAGACCACATAGTTCGACCTAGACCACTAAAGATACATGTCACATACTCATTAATGTCCACAAGATTCAAGTGATTCACATTAGCTCACTTAATCTCACTTAACTGACAAGAGAAGCAGTTCCAACTCACTTAATTGACCTGAAATAGTAGTTACTAATAATAGTAACAACACAAATCATTAATTAAGGAATAAATCTCTCACTCAAAGAGGAGGTGTGCATTCCCCAATAATAGATGATTTTTTCATGGGGGAGTTGGAATAAATCAAGGATAAATCAAGAATAAATCAAGAAAAATCAAGAAAATCAAGAACCGGGAGTTGAGTCTTGATCTAAAATTAACAGTTTTCCCTAAAATCTAGGGATGAGGCGCCCTTCTTCTCTATGTGGCCAAATCAGGTGAAATAAAGTGTAAATGAATGTATTAACCAAGATCTAGGAGTCTAGTCTAGGTATAAACTAATGTAAGTTAGGATTATGCTCCAACATCATCAACATACAGCACGAGATCCAATACATTTTCATCATCAAGCCAACTTTTGCCAAGTATACAGAGATGGATGAATTATACCGAAAACTGCTCAAAGTCAGTGTTCCTAGTAACCTTCGATGGGAATATTTATGCAATCTGATTGAGTAGGAGATGAGGTGTCCGAGCCCAGTCAACTATCCAATCGGACGAGGTCGTGCAGAGGACTCACCAACGGTTTACCCCAGAAATCAGCATGAAGATTTCAACACATCATCAAACAGTTCTTAAATTTTTGTATCTTGTTGAGTTAGTTAGCTAAATTTAGAATTTGCCACGTCCTGATCTTTAATGACAGGATCATATGTAATTTTTTATTATAAATACTTCAAACTTTGAAGTACCAAGGGTTGATCTTTACGCCCTGTAA
>JASDQU010372920.1:39352-53104 GCA_032191745.1 Picea mariana
GTCAATATACTGAGTATGTTGTGGTTCACAATGTGTTGTTGTGAACTTCACTAGTTCTCCTTCAAATATGTTTGACTATTACTGCCAACATTCATATCCATAAAATAGAGAGAGTATATGCAAAACAGAGTAAGTAAAGATCTCTAAACAATCATATAATCAAAACTCTAAACTGAACTATACTGCTATCATCTGAAAGGATCAAAGCTTCAACTAGTCTAACATCTATACTATTGAAATCAACTACTAACACTAATCTATAAGGATGTTGACCTTTGTTGGGAGGTTGGCCCTTGCCGCTTCAACAGGTCAGCGACTAGAGTCTACAGTAAACTTGATTTCAATCCAAACATTACTCTTACTCAAACTTCAAAACATAGAATCAAACTATGCTAACAACTCAACTCACATTCATTCATAAACGATCAAGACATGGAGATAAATGACGTCCTTATATTAAACTTCAACTCAGAAAATGGTCTACAATATGTAACGCTGCTTCATATGCTATGTTATGCTAATTCTCTACTACCTCCACCATCCTTTCCATGACTATTTAAACAGTCTTAGTCGTGAAACACAAGGAGGTGAAATCTTTAGCAGATCAATCAATTGCCAAATTTACATATTTGGTTATATATTTTAAGCTTCATCCTCATGACACAAAGTGTATGAGGGTGAAGCAAAAACAAACTAGCTTAGCATAGCCTTGCTATAGCTTTAATGATTCAACAAGCATCCAACAATTATCTTGGTCATGATCTGGAGCTAAACTTGGTATATTTTTCTTCCTATATTGGTACCGGATCATGACAGGTGAGATTCGGTAAATGGTACCGGATCCGAGCAGTACGCGAGTGGTTGGTACCGGACTAGAACAGTGTGCGGCCGTTGGTACTGGATCGCGACAGTGAATAGTTTGGTACTGGATCTGAATGGAAGGTGCGCTTGGTACCAGATTCAGACAGTGACAATCTGATGCATAAGTACCGGATGGCTGAGCTGACATAGAAATGCTGGACTCATCTAGAGGTCAAAGGTTACACGTGGCAATTTAAAACATTAGTACATGAAAAATTTAGTCTCCTAGCTCAATAAACCACAAAATGCATGAATTCAATTATACTTTACCTTATGACCTCATCAATTGCTAATGGTAGTGTTATTTTTCATTTATCCAAGCTTAGGTAGACCAAAAATGTATAAATGAGGAGTATGATAGGGTAGTGGGGATGTTAATTTAGAGGATCAATAGTTATTATACTTCTGTAACTTCTCGGCTGGGATATTAGACTATCCATAAGTAGATTTGAACCAATAAACTAACTCCTCCTAAGTGGAAAGAATCTTGGGAGGAAGATAAAAGAAATTGACCGTTGCTTTCCCTTCAAGGGAATTAACAAATAAGCGCATACAAGTGTCATTGTCATTAGCTCCTATGTTGTGACACGCATTAGAAAATTCCACCCAGTGTTCATTCATAGTGGTCATGTTATTTTCTGAAAACCTAGGGAGATTCTCTTTGAATTTTGGAAGTGGACAAGTAGCAGGTGCTAGGTTCATAGGAGAGGAAACATGCCATAGAGTAGTAGTAGCATCTTCTTTAAATTGAAAGAGACCATACTTCTTTATGACCTTAGTGGGATTGGTGGTAGATTGGATAGGGACTTGATGACTATACAAGCTACCAATCACTGACAAGGTTGAAGGTTGAGATGAAGAAGCACCTCCAATGCCACTAGAGCCACCACTAGATGCCATCTTGTGAACGATAGGTAAGGGAGAGAAAGATGAATTGTTTGAATTAGACAAAGTTCTCCTTAGAGTACCTTGTTGGGTTGACAAAACAATGTTTATTCTTTCTATTTTAGAAATAGGGTTGATCTCAGGTGATAAACCACTTCTTCTCCTAGAGATGCGAGGGTTTAAGGACATCAAAAGAAGATCAAAACTTTAGGAAAAATAAAGTTGTGGCTGATTCCTAGGTTGTTTTTTCCTGGATTCCCAGCGTTCTTGGACACTTATGTCCTACTCAATCATTGCCCATGAGTGTTCAAGCTCAACCTGAGTGCTAGTAATTTCTAAGATGGTATTGAATAAGGTTAAAGCAATGTTGGTATGATATTTAAGACCAGGCTCAATATTTGGTTTTCTTGTAACATGTGCATTCATGAAGGAAAGAAAACAATCAAAGAATCAAAAGCAGAAATATAAATATATTCAATGATAATCAAGCATACAATCAACCAGAGAGATATGGAAGATCTCCCCAGTATGGTCGCCAAATAAATGTTGAGGAAAATATATGAGTTATTTTACTCAATCATTTCCGAATCATGCCTGGCTAAGACAAGATAGTCAGGAATATCACCCTATGTTTTATAACCTCAAAAAGTATTTACCAATCCACAAGTATTAATTACAAGGGCTTAGGCTGATTTTTTAAATGAAAATATTGTTGCAAAATATGAAATTTTTATATAATTTTCTGAAAATATACAGATTATAGAAAGTGAATGTGGAGATCAAAAGCAAAAGTAACAAAGTCACAGATTCACACAAATGAGACAGAATATCAATTGCTTTATTTCATTCCAAGAAATCAAAGTATCTTTCTCTTTACAAAATCCTTGTGAGGGCATGGACCAAAGTGAAATTTAGATATCCTCGATGAAAACCATACAAAAGGACACTGAGAATGTTATTAGACAAATTGATAAATGTGGACACAAACAGATCTCCCTAGTTTCACTCTGAAACTAGAACAAAACAAGACAAGATATAAAACTTTCCCTAAGTTTTAATTATCAAGCATACTATCTAACAAGAGATAAATGACATACCTTTTAAACCATGTTTGTCCTCACTAGTGTCATCCTCGCTACATTCCAAGGCTTATGGGATGTTAAACCTGTAAAAATACACAAGCCAATGAAGTGAAAGAAACAACATATACTCAAAAAAACCTATGTATGTGATCAATGAGTCATACAATAAAATAAGGCCAATTTTATGGGAAAGAAATATATCAATGTATTAAAGATATGAAAAGGAGAATGCAACCAATGCCTTGATGTTGTAAGGTACCTTCCAACAATTCCTTTCTTCCCACACACTTCTGCTCCATGGATTTTGAGATAAAAAATCTATCTTGACAAAGCAAAGCTCAAAGCCAACATACAAGCTCCAAAAACTCCAAGCTACAAAACTCAGTAACTTTCCAACCAAGCATTAGCCAACTCAATCCAACTTTCCCCATGATAAATCCTCTCCTTTTATAGGCTGAAAAGGATAGGGTGAGGAGGTTAGGATGATCCCAAGATATCAAGGATGTGACTCAGATCCAAACTGATTGGAGGCCAACTCACCCTCAAAGCTTTTCTTCTAGAAGAATCGAGAAGATTTTGTTTTTCCTTCATACGGAAATCGTCACACCCTTAATACTGAGAAAACTGTGACAACATCACAGGCCAATGTGGTGCAAGTTGCGATGATCCTAAATCTTTGCACCCTTAACACTAAGCAAGGTGCGACGATCCCGTTTTCTAGGGTTTTTTACAAAGGAAAGGTATAATTCCATCTCTCTGGGAAAATGTGTCTTCATTCTTATTCAGGGATTCATGCCATTGATCCTTCTCAAGACAAAGGATAGTTTAACATCATTAATGGTCATAGGGGTGACAAAAATAATGTGTAATAGACAAGAAGTAAAAACTAAATTTTAAAATCTGGATCAGCTTGCCACAGACTACTACCAACTTGACTCTGCACAATATCCTTTATCAATTATGAAATTTAATCCATAAACATACAAGTATACACAGACTATAAAATATATATCAACACCTCTTAAACGAGCATTTGAATGATATGGTTCAACTTTGAACCTTGTTGTCTACAATAGGACCTTGTTGTCAAAAATAGAATTAGGCCTTTAATGAACTCAAGAATGAATGAAAATTGAACTATCTCATGAAAACAAAAGAGAAAACCTTAGTATTGCTTTCTCCTTCTATTCTCCCATTGTTCTTCCTTCTCATTTAGATTTTATGCATTCCAAATTAGTTGAAGTAGTTCAACTACTTCCTTTAGTTAAGTTAATTAAACTTAACTAATTTTAGTTTAGGGGAAGTAATAATAATAATAATAGTTAAGGGTCTTTATTTAATAATAACTAAGTAGGCGGGACCCCTTGTGACTCCCTTTTCTTATTATTTACAAAATTAAACACAATTAGATAACCATTTAAACACATGCCTCCTTGTAGCTCCCATAAATATTTCCAAAATTTGAATATTAAATATAAAAAATAATTCAAATTATATCCAAAATATGTAAATAACCACATTATCCAAAAAAATAGTTTGTTGTCCAAAACTTTCCGCAGTCCATTGTCTTCAACAAATCAATCATAAACACATAAATTAAAATCCATATTTTCCACTTTGAGTGGAAATCCTTCTTCTGTCATTGTTGTCCCCTTTGGACTTCCCAAAATTATCCTTAGGTTGATTCGAACCTTGAGGGCTTAATATCACTAATAACATGGGAACAATCATCCCTCAGGTGCATACGAGAGGACATTGATTTTGATGAGTCATTTGAAGGATATGAGGGGGAGGCAACAACTTTACCTTTGTATTGCACATGGGGAGCCTCAGTTTTAAGTTGTTTTCTAGCATGAGAGGATTGAACAGGTGAATGTACATGGAAAATTTGAGCATTAGGATTTATAAGTGGAGGAGGAGGAGGCAATGACAAGTTGGGCCAGCCACGATGGTGGGAGATTGCTGGATGGACAATCTCCTGCCATCCATCATTTTTGGGAGCTTCTGGTTGCATGGATACATGAGGAGGCACAATAATACCAGGGATATTTTGAGTCTGGAAGGGAGGCCTCTCTGGCCTAGAATGAACTATCCCTTGCCCAATCCAATTGAAAAACCCAGCTTGAAAAATTTGGTTCAACTCTTGTGGGTCAGCATAAAAATGAATTGAGAATCTGGGCCTTCTAGGCCCTCTGTTCTAGTTACCTCTTCCCCTATTGTTTCTTCCATGACTGCCTCTGCTAAAGAAACTCATCCTGTATGCAACAATTCATTAGCAACTAGCCCTTCACAGACCATACATGAAATTCTGTTTATATGAAACAAAATTTGGCTCAGAAATTGAAAAAAGACCCATGCAATTCAATCCATAATAAATTATTTAATAATTGCCCAATGAGCAGGGGGTGAAATAGGGTTCATGGGATATCTAGAGGGATTTTAATGACCAAAAAAGTGGTAGCATGACAGGGAATAAGAACACGAGTACTGCTCAACAATTCATTAAATAACTAACTGTGCAATCAATACCAAAATATATCAGCTGCCAACTATTTTTGTGTCATATATTTATCACTGTCATACAGAGTTTTTAATTTATTTATAGAACATGGTGTGTAAAATGGAATTGGGATTGTGAGGGGGGTATAATGAGAGAAAAAGTGATAGTATGAGAGGGAATAATACATATATTTTTCATAAAAAATAAATTAAATCAAACAACAACCATAACTTTGTTTAGATCACAATCCAATAAGCATCCACTTTAAAACCAAAATCATTTAACTGTCCCTTAATTGTAGACAGAATGCTTGCTAAATTCAAAATAAAAATACAATTCAATTTCCCAGAATCCTTCAATTATATCAGCCTTTGCATCTCATACAATATCTATGAAATATCATAATCACATCATTTCCAATTTCATAATAACATTATAACTCTTCGAACCACAATCTTCCATGCTCTAATGCTAACCCTTTTTCTTTTTTAAAACAAAATATAATATGCACAGTGATTCCAAACATCCATATCCAATATTCATTCCTTGAAATCAAATAAGAATAGACTCAGTATTAACCTCCAACTCTCAACTTTCCAACACTGATTGCCATAATCTATTTGTATTAAAACTCATAATCGGGCCCGATTCAATCACACACAGGTGTTCATCAATATAATCAACACAAATCTTGATTTGAAAGCAGTATTTAGCCAATAACATGCCACTCTGAACATGAGATTCTTGAAACTTGAACATGTACAGACTCCATGTAAAAGAAATTCCCAGTAAAAGACAGAGTCATATAATGCCGAGGAGAAACAAAAACACATCAATCTCAGCAGAACCAAGTCGTTCTCAATAAAACAAAACCAATTCGTGCTCGATAAACCAAAACCTAGTCGTGCTCAACAAACCAGGCACACATAGGTGCCTTTTAAACTTTGATGGGACCATGATCTTGCTAGGGTTTAACACAACAATGGAGGGAATAACAATGAATCAACCAAATGGAATTCCTCGGGGATGCAGATAACCCATGGCCCCATTTTTTTTAACGAATTTATCACATAGAGGTAATAACAAAGGCTCGATCAAGAGATGATCTTCGAAGCCAAAGATATCTCGTGATCCTTTTAAAATTATATCGCAGAGAGGTAACGAGAGTTGGCTTAATCAAGGAAGAACCTTCGAAAACATAGAGAGATTGTGCCCCTTTTTATTAAAAGAAGTTGTCACAGAGAAGTAATCAAGGAGTAATCTTTTGCAGAAACAAAGATCTTATTCCCTTTCCAAATCCACCACATATGTTTATAACTTTTAACTCAAAATATTAACAACGAGGGTAACCAAACATAACAATCAACCACCCAACAGAGACGAGAGGAACGAACTCTTAGAATATTGTGGAGTGAATTCCCGAGGATAATATAACCAAGATGTGCTCGAATGAAACCTGTGGACAACCAAAAATAAACAAATTCCATTTAAAATTTTGGGTGATTCTCAAGAATCGATGCGCAATTCTTCCCAACAATAGTGACAGTGAAGTAAATGCCATAACAAATGATAGCTCGGGGCCCGACCAAAGAAATCAAGAATAGTTCAACTCTCAATAGTCTACATTGCAACCCAGAAGAATGAAACATAATGACCACCAAGAGGAAAGGAGTGACAACAACTAATACCCAGACCGGTGGTAAACAACCGCGCAATAAAAACTCATAGATTGTTACACCATTGTCATAATTTTTCACAAAGAACCAGAATAAAACCCAAAGTTGACCGACATGTTTTAAACCAATAACCAATTCACAGGATTCACACAACAATAAAATCCATTCCTTTCTTTTAAAACGCCAACATTCCAAAGTATTCACAGAAGAAACGAGAAGCACAACACTGATACACAGTGAAAACTTAAGAAAAACAAAGACCTCATGCAATCTTGAGCCAACAAATTGATTCATAATATAGAGGGACCATCATGGATGGAAATTAAAGGAGCCATACCTGGAATAATTGTTGTGAGGGAAGAGTTGGACTGTGTTTTCCTTTCAAAACCAGAAATTGCGGAGCCTCCACAACCACCAGAGCCGAAAAAATGAAATGCAACTATGGCTAGGGTGATGGGGTCGAGGGTTGTTTGAGTGACGTGCAATAAATGCACATTGCTTCCTCCCCCAACCCTATTTAATTCAATGTACAAGCCAACCCATACACCATAACATCAACCATTAAATCAAACACATATCCATTGTTATATTCAATGCTATGTATATTGCATAGTGCGCCACCCCGAATCATATCAAAACTTCAACAATAGCCATATGTATAATGTTACCATACATGTTTCACATATAATCCTTTAACCAAAGCGCATAGTCTAGCAGCTAGGTCCATCACCCTTTCATTTGTGTCAATTGTATATACCTTAAAGCTTATATATAATTTCTTTTCCTTTTGTTTTTTGTTCAATCTCCCTTATCATATTTTGCATGAAATCGTGTATAAGATCATTAATCAATGTTTAATGCATAACATAACACCTGTAAAACAAATGACCCTTTTATCCATAGTACTTCCATGTATTGCGAGTGACCATCAACAACATCTAGCAATAACACATCAACCAACCATGTTGTCATAACGAATGAGACCATGACTTGCATCATCAACTGTAGAAGATTGTGTAGGCATCATCATAACAACAACAAACATATAAGTGTAACTCATCCATCATAGCGGCACTAGTCTACAAGGGGGTCCCACCTACTAGTTAATTATTATTATTATAAATAAATAATAGAGCTTAGCAATCATATGTGATCAGTATTCATCGTTGTGATTTTAAGCATCAACATGGTCCTAGGTGGATGAGCCATCAAAGTATGGTGCAGTTGTTATTGATGAAGAAACTGGTCAAGTGGAAATATTTGTGGAGAAGCTTAAGATCTTTCTTGGAAACAAGATCAATGAAGGGATTTACCTTCTAAATCACAATGTTTTGAATATGATTAAGCTGAGACTCACTTCAATTGAAAAATAGACAATCCCAAAAATAGCCAATGAGAAGTAGCTCTATGCCATTATATTTCTCAGATTTTGGATAGATATAGGGCAACCCAAGGATTATATTTCTGGACTAGGACTTTGCTTAGATTCCCTGAGAATAAATTTACCCAAGAAATTGTCATTTGGTGCTTACATCATTGGAAGTGTGATAGTAGATGAGACTGCTCAGATTGGGAAAGGGTGCTTAATTATGCCAGATGTTGTAATCGATCTCAGATGCGTGATTGAGGCAGGGGAGAAATCATCTTGCTGCATAGTTATGAGGGGAGTTAAGATTAAAAAACATGTATGTGTCACTGTGAGAATAATTTGTTGGAATTATACTGTTGGGAAATGGGATAGAGTGGGAAACATGACCATGTTGGGGGGAGGATGTGCATGTTTGTGATGAGATATATAGATATGAGGGTGTAGTGCTTCCCCACAGGGAAATAAAATCGAGCATTACAAAGCCAAAAAATGTCATGTGAATGTTCGCATAAATTAGCAAGGATTGTTTGCGTGCCTGGAACATTACTTGCATATAGTCAAAGGTGAGGTTGATTACTTTCGTGTTTCCATGTTTATGTGATGGGGCTTCAGTGGAAAAGATTGTTTTTCTCTCTCACATTTATCTCGAGAATTGTAGGATAGTCCACAGGCTACATGATCTCCAGTTTTGGATTTCGGATTTGATAATCAATGCCATGTAAGTTATTTATTACTGTCTATAAAAGATAGCACTGGTAATTATATTAGTAAATACATGGAATTTATAGGGTTGGCAATCATATTAGTAAATGAAATTGGTTTTATTTTATAAATGGAATTTGCTCCACTTCTAGAGAAAGCTTTCAGCAAACATTTGTAACATTCATTCAAAACCTATTAACATACCAAGTGAAAACTTAAAGAGACTCTTCACTAACAGAATTGCAAATACACGTGTACCAACCAACTCTGAATACAAAAAAATATTAGTTATTTCATACGATCTAATATAATTTTAATAAAATTGCCAATATAGATAATGCAATCATTTTTGACAAATTGTATTGACACATTAATCCAATGTATATAGGTGGAAAAAACAAAGCTTCACCATGGTTATTTAATTCAATTTTCATGCATACCATGAGTAGATACTAGACCCCCAAAAAATGTTGAATGAAGCAAACAAAAGGCTTTAAACCACTCAACACAAATATACAAAAATGTATATAATAGAAATAAAAAATTATACACAAGTTGCACAGTGATCGCATTATGGGAAGCAAACAAAATGCTTTAAACTGCCCGAGACAAAAAATAATATAATATAACATTTTTTATATACAAAATTTGGGCAGTGACCGTATTATGGGGTAATTGTACAATACCCTATAAATTTCTTTGGATATATTAACTGTTTTTCAGAAAATAAAGATTATAAATAGGGAAGCACCAAGGCGGATAAATTAGTTCTTGTTTTCTAACATCGTGTTTTGAATTACTGATGTGTTTGCATTTTTGGAGATTTTGTTCAAGAGTTTTCATGACGAGAGTATTAGCCTTTGTTATTGCTGCTATAGTCTTTGTTATTGTTGCGACCGCACTAATGAGCCAAGGAACATCCTTGGATAATAGATTCATGGTTCGGTCCATGTCCATGAAGCAATAGGTGCCCACAGTGAACTCGAGAGATAGATTCATCGTTCGGTCCATGTCCATGGAGCAACAAATGCCCACAGTCAACTCGGGATATGTATTGAGAAACTTCAACTCGGAAGATATGTTGAGAAACTTCAAGAAAGGAGATGCCCACAATCGACTTAGGAATTTAAAAAGATATCTGACCTATGGATATGTCCCACGTCTTGGCCAACCCCACACTCCACCCATGACCCTATTGGATGACAACCAGTGTAATTCTAGTCTTTCTGCCACCAGAATCTTAGATAGAGCCACTTTGGACACTCTGCGGATCTAGTGACGAAATATCATGGGTCGTAAAATAATGTGGCATACCACAAAAAACAAGAAAGAAATAAATAACAGAATCTGGTCCATGAACCAGAGGAAAGTCGATTAACTCCTAAGCACCATGCCCTCACAATTTGATGTGCTGAGAAACATGAAAGAAATATATAACAGAGTCTTGATTTGGTCCATGAACTAGAGGAAAGCCGATCAACTATTAAGCACCATTCCCTCACAATTTGATGCGTTGAAAAACTTCAAGAATGGAGATACACCCAATCGACTCGAGGATTTTAAAAAATATCTTCCATCCTGTGGATATCTCTCTCGTCTCGACCAACACTACATGCCACTCGCAACCCTGTTCAACAACCCACTGGAGGTGGCCCTTAGACGTTACTAGAGTAATTTCAATCTTTCTTTCACTAGAGTTTTAGATAGATCCATCTTGGAAACTATGCAGATCCAACAACGGAAGCTCATGGACATAGTACATCCCTCTTCCCATGGAGGAAAATATTACAGCCCCCAAAAAGTTATGATTTCATACAACATAAAAGTTATGATTTTGTACAACATAAAAGTTATGATCCCGTCCATGAACAAACAAGCAAGCGATGAGCAGCTTACAGTCCAAAGATTCGACGTGCGAAAGAAATTCCATGGGCATAGTCGCATCAAGGACATCACCTACACCTTCTCTGGTTTCGCTGAGTCATGCATCCTGTCCAGGGAAGACATTAAGTCTGCAGTGGCTTTCTCCTTCCAGTCATGGGTCATTGTCATTCAATTGAATTTATGGGAAACCAATGACTTTGAAGCGATGAAAATAAAGTTTGAGTTCATTGTTGGAGATCACTCAGACAAATGGCCCTTCGATGACTCACTTCCAACAGTGGCACATACAGATATACAAATTCATCTGGACATCAACAAGGTTTGGAAAGTGGATATGGAAGTGACAGATGATAAGTCCGTGATGGATCTTGAGAGTGTAGTGCTTCATGAGATCGATCATTTGATTGGTTTGGGCCATTCCAAAGTTCCTTGCTCTGTCATGTTTATCCATCTCAAACCCAGAAAAGTAAAGCATCGACTGACCTGTGATGATATTGAGGGCGCCATGGCTCTCTACTGCCCTCACATGTCTAAATTCAAGGAACTTGCAGTATGTTTATGTTTATCCATATGCTTGTCAAACTTTTAATAGTATAGAGTCAAATGAAATTTTCATAAGATTGGAGTGGATAAAATTTTTTATGTGGATGCATTCTATAAGGAAGAAATCCATTATATTTTTGTAAAAGTGGGGATAATTTCATGTTTTTTAGATCCTTTTCATAATTATTGTAACTTTTTTTGTCCTTTTAAAAGTTTTTAATTTTTGAACCTCTGATTTAGTCATTTAAATTTTTTTTTTGATCAAAATTGAATTAAACTTTTTTTTCATAGAATGATAAATAGTGCTACTAGATCCAACATGTTAGTACTGAAAATTTGTTTAATATGGCAAGCTACTAGAGAAGAGCAAAGGTTTTATTGAGAAGAGAAAAGTTGTAATTTATGCACATGGTTTTCTATTTGGTTGTGAGTATTATTTTTTTGGCTTCAAATTCTTTCAGATTTATCGTTCAAAATCCTTTTTTGTTTTTCCTTTTTTTGGTTTGGATGTCCTGTCTAAAGCCTATTTTGACAATTTGGAGACTAAAATTCAAATAGTAGGTCAAATACATACCCCAAATATTTGAGCTTCTTCTCTTGAACTTATAATTTTGCTTATGTTAATGTACCTTTCAATTCGCGAGATTTGATTTGTGCTTCATCATGACTAAAGCCTTTAGTTGATGTCCAATCTTTCTAATTTCTTTCATTAAGATTTATGTACCGCCAAAATTCCCTTTATRGYGATACATTTTWAAACCTTATTATAGATTTATGTTCTCTCACCTTTAATTAGTTAAATTGGGGTTTCCAAGGGAAAATTTTGAGATTGTTAATTTTCATGTCTTGTAACTTTTTTGTCCTATTAAAAGTTTTTAATTTTTGAACCTCTGATTTCGTCATTGTTTTATTTTTTGGATCAGAATTGAACTAACCATTGTTTTCATAGAATGATATATAATGTTACCAGATCCGACATGTTAGTACTGAAATTATGGCAAGTTGTTAGAGAAGAGAAAAGTTTTTATTGAGAAGAGAAAAGCTTTCATTTATGAATAGGGTTCTCTATTTGGTTGTGAGTATTAATTTTTTGGCTTCAACATCTTTCAGATCTATCATTCAAAATCCTTTTTTTTCCTTTTTTATGTTTGGATGTCTTTTTGAAGCCTATTTGGACAATTTAGAGTCTTTCCTTTTTTATGTTTGGATGTCTTTTCTGAAGCCTATTTGGACAATTTGGAGACTAAAATTCCAACAATAGGTCAAATACATACCCTAAATATTTGAGCTTGTGCTCTTGAACTTAGAATTTTTCTTATGTTAATGTACCTTTCAATCTGCCAGATTTGATTTGTGTTTCATCATGACTAAAGCATTTTGTTGATGTCCAATCTTTCTAATTGCTTTCGTTAAGATGTATGTACCACCAAAATTCCCTTTATGGTTGTATATTTTTAAACTTGATTATAGATTTATGTTCTCTCACCTTTAATTAGTTAAATTGGGGTTTCCTATGGAAAATTTTGATGCAAGTGATATTGAGTTTTCTGAATGAGTTTGAAGCAAAGATTGGGATTAAGATCACATGTTCAAAGGAGATTGAACTAATGGGAGCCATGGAAATGTCTTGAACTAGGGATCCTTCCTTGATTGTTCTTTTAAAGAGGGCTCCTCTTATTGGATTTCAATTTAGTTTTTAACAAAATGTCCATTATCACGACAAGCATTTCATTGAAATGGAATATGCTCATAATCTAGTACTTAATGGTAATGGTAACTCCACTCATCTAAGTTGATTTGTAAAAATTTTAAGAGTCTTTTTTCCAACTTCACCTCCAAGCATATTAGATTTTAGTTCTGCTCAGCCAATAATAATGGTCATTATTGATGATGATGATTAATGTCCACTAAGACCTAATTGGTCTATCAGACCTTAAGAGGGTAAGCGATTACTTGTGATTCTTTAGAATTTTGTTCCTGTGCTTGAAAAGCATTAAGAGAAGCTTTCCAAGATCACCATACTTTTGTTGAGTTCAGAGGTTAGGAAGGTTGGTAGTGTGATCAATATTTTGAAAATGAGATCTAATATGGGTATAGGATGGACAATCTAAGAGAAAGTGCTTTTCATCTTCAACCTTCTAAGTGTCACAAAGGTGACACACTCTTTCATCCCATGGCATTTTAGGAATTGACCAACACCCAGTTTCACTATGGAGCTCGTGAGAATTTGTTCTTATCTTAGCAATGCTT
>JASDQU010372920.1:61948-79211 GCA_032191745.1 Picea mariana
AAACCTTATTATAGATTTATGTTCTCTCACCTTTAATTAGTTAAATTGGGGTTTCCAAGGGAAAATTTTGAGATTGTTAATTTTCATGTCTTGTAACTTTTTTGTCCTTTTAAAAGTTTTTAATTTTTGAACCTCTGATTTCGTCATTGTTTTATTTTTTGGATCAGAATTGAACTAACCATTGTTTTCATAGAATGATAAATAATGCTACCAGATCTGACATGTTAGTACTGAAATTATGTTTAATATGGCAAGTTGTTAGAGAAGAGAAAAGGTTTTATTGAGAAGAGAAAAGATTTCATTTATGAATAGGGTTCTCTATTTGGTTGTGAGTATTAATTTTTTGGCTTCAACATCTTTCATATCTATCGTTCAAAATCCTTTTTTTTTCCTTTTTTATGTTTGGATGTCTTTTTGAAGCCTATTTGGACAATTTAGAGTCTTTCCTTTTTTATGCTTGGATGTCTTTTCTGAAGCTTATTTGGACAATTTGGAGACTAAAATTCCAACAATAGGTCAAATACATACCCTAAATATTTGAGCTTGTGCTCTTGAGCTTAGAATTTTTCTTATGTTAATGTACCTTTCAATCTGCCAGATTTGATTTGTGTTTCATCATGATTAAAGCATTTTGTTGATGTCCAATCTTTCTAATTGCTTTCGTTAAGATGTATGTACCACCAAAATTCCCTTTATGGTTGTATATTTTTAAACTTGATTATAGATTTATGTTCTCTCACCTTTAATTAGTTAAATTGGGGTTTCCTATGGAAAATTTTGATGCAAGTGATATTGATCTTTCTAAATGAGTTTGAAGCAAAGATTGGGATTAAGATCACATGTTCAAAGGAGATTGAACTAATGGGAACCATGGAAATGTATTGAACTAGGGACCCTTCCTTGATTGTTCTTTTAAAAAGGGCTCCTCTTATTGGATTTCAATTTAGTTTTTAACAAAATGTCCATTATCACGACAAGCATTTCATTGAAATGGAATATGCTCATAATCTAGTACTTAATGGTAATGGTAACTCCACTCATCTAAGTTGATTTGTAAAAATTTTAAGAGTCTTTTTTCCAACTTCACCTCCAAGCATATTAGATTTTAGTTCTGCTCAGCCAATAATAATGGCCATTATTGATGATGATGATGATTAATGTCCACTAAGACCTAATTGGTCTATCAAACCTTAAGAGGGTAAGCGATTACTTATGATTCTTTATAATTTTGTTTCTGTGCTTGAAAAGCATTAAGAGAAGCTTTCCAAGATCAACATACTTTTGTTGAGTTCAGAGGTTAGGAAGGTTGGTAGTGTGATGAATATTTTGAAAATGAGATCTAATATGGGTATAGGATGGACAATCTAAGAGAAAGTGCTTTTCATCTTCAACCTTCTTAGTGTCACAAAGGTGACACACTCTTTCATCCCATGGCGTTTTAGGAATTGACCAACGCCCAGTTTCACTATGGAGCTCATGAGAATTTGTTCTTATCTTAGCAATGCTTATTTTTTTATTTACACTTGGCAAAATAGATAGATAATTTTGATCTTCTAGATTAGGGTTGATTACATCTTTATAATACCTTAATTTTCTTTTTTCCATCTAATTCTTTATCACACCACATTTTTTCCTTAAATTTTGATTTGACGTTTTTTTTAATAGTATCTTTATTCTGCAAAATGGTTTCTTCCATGATTCCCCAATAGTTTAGCCAAGACCAGGTGTATTTATTCCATCCTCGCTTGAGTCAGTGGTGGTTATGACTTGATTTTGAAGCAATTTTAGGTAGCCTCTTGTATTCCATGTTGTTTAACTTGTTCTTATACATTAGGTATCTATTCATAGCCATGCTCTCAATGGGGGATAGGCTTGTTTCTACGAGGAGGATGGGATAGGGTGTATTTCCTTTAATTTTGAGATTATAGGTTATAAAATTCTTTTGTATTTGCTCTATCTTTCTCCAGGATTCATGAGAGATACTACAACCCCATACTTCACATCCATAAAGAATAACAGGTGTAACAAGAGTCTCAAAGAGGATTTTCTTCTTATCCCAACTCTAAATATCAACTGATTTACAATTGTTTTCAAGCCCATAATAAGCTTTCCATCTCCCAATAATCCTTTTCTCAATGCTATAATTCCAATTGAGCTTGTGGTGAATATCAATTCCAAGATATTTGTATGAAGTCACTTCCTCCAAGTTGTTGCTTTCATATACAAAGGTATCATAAGGGATCTTATTGGATTTAATAATCACGACCTTAGTCTTATCAGTATTAACAGTCATACCCATATTGGAGCAAAAATCCTTGAGGATTCTTAATTGGTTTTCAAGATCATGGGGACTCCTTTCCATAAGAACGATATCATCAGCATAAAGAAGAATATTGATGACTATACCAGTGAGATTAGGGCTGACACAACCTACTTTTCCAAGCATTCTTCTAACTTATCAATGTATATGCCAAAAAGGGTAGGGGACAAGGGACAACCTTGTTTGATTCTGATATTGCAGTTAATCTCTTTTGACCAGCCCTTAGTGTTTTTAAACTTAGAAATAACATTCTCATACATCCTTATTGCAACAACCTTCAACTCGAGAGGCACTTTTATCTATTCCAACCTATTCCAAAGATTTTTCCTAGGAACCATGTCAAAAGCTTTTCTAAAGTCAACAAAACAACAAAAAAGGTTGGTTTTAGTATTGCAGAATTCCTCTGCAATGATCCTAAAGGTAACAAGATGGTACAAATTTGAATGATATCTCCTAAACCTGGCCTGGCCTTTAGCTCTTTTACTGTGAATTTCTAGCCAAATGCTAATCTTCTTTTCCAAAATAATTTCAAAATAATAATTTCTGAAATAATGACCATAAATATAGCATACTTAGTAAATCTCCAAGCTTAAAAGGGCCAGGAATATTTATAAATGAAGACCTCATTCCTTAAGACCAAGGTGAATTAAGGAAGGAAGTTCAAAAGGTAAAAGAAGCCAGGAAAGAAGGAAAATGGGCAATAATTAGAAATCGAAAAGCTATTGTTAGGGATAGAGACCAGAAGGATAATAATAAATAGGAATTTGGGACACTTGGGATCCTTTTTTGGAATTATCGTGGCTTTCCATGGCACAAAGGTCCTATGATAAGTTGGATCCAAAGTGATATTGATATTATCTGTCTAGCTGAAACTTGGGAGCATGACGAGTCTAAGGTCCCTAACATGGAAGGATTTGTCTTGTGGCCGGCATGGAACAAAAAATCCCACCGTAGAGGGATAGGAGTCATAGCTTGTTATATTAGAAAAAGCATTTTTCCTCAAATTCAACTTCATAAGATTGACCCTCTTAATCAATACATTTGGATAGAAATTTTAGACACCAATGTTAAGAAGATGTATATAGAAATTTGTTATTTTGCACCTATTAATTCTACTTTTTATAAGAAAATTAATCTAGATAAAAATTGTCCCTATAATAATTTAGAACAAGATATTTATAATTTGAAAAATGAAGGTAATATCCTCATGCTAGGAGACTTTAGTGCTAGGACTACAACTAAACGAGCTACTCTTTTAAGTGATGACTCCAACCATTATCCTTTATAGCTAGATGAGGACCTTTTTTTATCTAATAGCTACAAAAGAAGCTCTGAAGACCTAATTGAGAATTTGTTTGGTACTGAGTTGGTCAAGCTCTACAACTCTCAATTCCTAATAATTTGCAATGGAGTAATCAAGTGGCCAAACTCCAACCAAAGGACCTGTATTCATGGGCTAGGTAGTAGTGTTGTAGTTTATGTGATATCTGATATCCTCGTTTCCAACCAAATAACAACTTTTGACCTTTTAAATGACCATGAGCATGACTCTGATCATAAACCTTTAACCCTAATCAATAAAAGACAAGAGCAACTTTCACAACTATAAAAGTTGGATCCTAAGAAGTTCTAGAGCCAAATTATAAAACACAATACTAAAGAAAATAATAGGATTCCCTTAACGGACTGAAATTCCTACCTTAAAAGTCTTTGCGAGTTCCCTAATGCCATGGACACCATTCCTATTGTCCCTACAAAGGAATAATTTTTTTCTTTAGATGACATAGAGTTTGGGGTTAAGCGGCTCACAAATGGGAAAGCTAAGGACATTGAAGGCTACCAGGATGAAATTTTTAAAATCGGAGGGCCAATCCTTATCCCTCACATACACAAGCTCTTCAATTTAGCAGTCAAGAAGGGCTTCCCTAAACCCTGGACGCAAAGCCTCATTGTTCTTATTTTTAAAAATGGGGATTCCCTCTAATTATAGGACCATTATGATTAGCCCGTTTTATCCAAACTTTATGGAATTATTTTGGAAAAGAAGATTAGCATTTGGCCAGAAATTCACGATAAAAGAGATAAAGGCTAGGCTGGGTTTAGGAGATATCATTCAACTGTGGACCATATTGTTACCTTTAGGATCGTTGCAGAGGAATTCCGCAATACTAAAACTAATCTTTTTTGTTGTTTTGTTGACTTTAGAAAATATTTTGACTTGGTTCCTAGAAAAAACCTTTGGAATAGGTTGGAAGAGATAAAAGTGCCTCTCGAGTTGAAGGCTACTGCAATAAGGATGCTTTATATATAGATTCTTTATATTTATTTTTAATATTTACAAGTCATTTAATTCTTAATATAAACACCTACTAAAAAAATCTCCTTTGTTATATGTATTGTGAATGTTTATTTTGAATTTTTCTTTTTATTTTTAATATTTATTGTGAATGTTTATTTTGATTTTTTTTTAATTTTTAATATTTATGATAATCAATATCTAAAGTATAAATTGGAGAAATTATTGAAATCTTTATTAATTTAATAAATGATGAGAATTTAATTTAAAATAATAATTTATTTGTTTTATTTATAAAAATATTATATTAATAAACATTCTTCATTTTATTGCAAAATCTACTATTATGTTTTTCAATTACAATTTTTTAATATAAAAATATATATTTAAAATTTTATAAAAATCTAGTTTTTACACCACCACATTATAAAAATATATATTTAAAATTTTATAAAAAAATCTATTTTTAGAACTTGTTTAGAAATATGATGTGCTTTGAATAACTCATCCATTGACATAATGCTCATCTCTTTAATGATTACATACTTATTAGAATAAAGGCAATAAGATAAAAGGATTTGCATGGTTACATTTAGTTGTATGAACTATCAGTTAATTTAGATTGTTTTACTATATTTCTGATCATTTGAGACTATTCAAATATTTTCAATAAGGTAGAGCGATCTAAGTTGAAAATATTTAAAATTTGTTTTGTATTTTTTTCAATTTCTTTTATGATCTTTTTCAGTTTATTTCATGTGGTTTTCGTATGAAATGGATAACATAATATCTTGTTGTTGAGTTGTGGATGCATGGAAATTATATTTATTTTGTTTATATTAATTTTCAGTTGGGACAAAATTAAAATTTGCTTCACCTAACCAAAAATGAAAATATAATAATGTTTGGAAAATATGATAACCAAAAATGAAAATATAATAATGTTCGAAAAATATGATAATCATGTTGTTTAGTTGTATGGCAGATTATAATTTCAATGAGCGTTCAAATAATTCAATTAAAAAACGTCTCATAATGGTAGCATTAGCTTCTTCCTTTTTAACGATTATAAATAAGGAAGCACAGAGGCGGATAAATTACTTCTTTCTTTCTAACATCGTGTTTTGAATTATTGATGCGTTTTGCGTTTTTGGCGATTTTGTTCAAGCGTTTTCACGGTGAGAGTATTAACCTTTGTTATTGTTGCGATAGTCTTTGTTATTGTTGTGGCCGCACTGATGAGCCAGGGAACAGTCAACTGGAGAGATAGATTCATGGTTTGGTCCATGTGCATGAAGCAATAGATTCCCACAATCCATTTGAGAGATATATTCATGGTCTGGTCCATGCCCATGAAGCAGCATATGCCCACAGTCAACTCAGGAAATGTGTTGAGAAAATTCAACTCGGGAGATGTGTTGAGAAACTTCAAGAAAGGATATGCCCATAATAGACTCAGTAATTTGAAAAGATTTCTGACCTATGGATATCTCCAACGTCTCGGCCAACCCCACACTCCACCCACAACCCTGTTGGACGACAACCAGTGTAATTCCAGTCTTTCTGTCACTGGAATTTTAGACAAAGCCCCTTTGGACACTCTACGGATCCAGCCACAAAAGCTCATGGGCCATAAAATAATGTGGCATACCACAAGAAACAAGAAAGAAATAATTTACAAAATCTGGTCCATGAACCAGAGGAAAGTCGATCAGTTGTTAAGAACCATGCCTCACAATTTGATGCACTGAGAAACTTCAAGAATGGATATACACCCAATCGACTGGAGGATTTGAAAAGATATATACCATCCTATGGATATCTCGCTTATCTTGGCCAACACTACATGCCACTCGCAACCATGTTCAACAACCCACTAGAGGTGACCCTCAGACGTTACCAGAGTAATTTCAATCTTTCTATCACTAGAGTTTTGGACAGAGCCATATTGGAAACTATGCGGCTCAAGCAACGGAAGCTCATGGACACAGTCCAACCCTCTTGCTAGCCCTCTTCCCATGGAGGAAACGATTATAGCCCCAAAAAAATTATGCTTTTGTACAACATAAAAGTTATGATCTCGTCCATGAACAAATAGGCAAGTGATGAGAAGCTTACGATCCAAAGATTCGGCATGCCAAAAGAAAGTCCATGAGAACAGTCGTGTCAAGGACATGACCTACACCATCTCTGGTTTCACTGAGTTGTGCATCCTGTCCATGGACGACATTAAGTCTATAGTGGCTTCCACCTTCCAGTCGTGGGTCGTTGTCATTCAATTGGATTTATGGGAAACCAATGACTTTGAAGCAATGAAAATAACGATCGAGTTCATTGTTGGAGATCGTTTAGACAAATGGCCCTTCGACGACCCTCTTCCAACAATGGCACATGAAGATAGATGAATTCAGTTGGGCACCGACAAAGTTTGGACAGTGGACATGGTAGTGACAGATGATAAGTCTGTGATTCATCTTGAGAGTGTAGCGCTTCATGAGATCGACCATTTGATTGGTTTGGACCATTCCAAAGTTCCTTGCTTTGTCATGTTTAGCCATCTTAAACCTAGAAAAGTAAAGCGTCGATTGATCTATGATGATATCGAGGGCTCCATGGCTCTCTACCACCCTCGCATGTCCGAATTCAAGGAACTTGTAGTATGTTTATGTTCATCCATATGCTTGTCAAAATTTTAATAGTATAGAGTCAAATGCAGTTTTCATAATATTGGAGTGGATAACAAAGTTTATGTGGATGCATTCTATAACGAAGAAATTCATTATATTTTCGTAAAAGTGGGGATAATTTCATGCTTTTTAGGTCATGTTCATAATTCTTGTAACTTTTTTGTCCTTTTAAAAGTTTTTAATTTTTGAACCTCTGATTTAGTCATCGTTTTATTCTTTGGATCAAAATTGAATTAACCATTTTTTTCATAGAATGATAAATAGTGATATTGGATCCAACATGTTAGTACTGAAATTTTGTTTAATATGGAAAGTTGTTAGACAAGAGCAAAGGTTTTATTGAGAAGAGCAAAGTTGTAATTTATGCACAGGGTTTTCTATTTGGTTGCGAGTATTAATTTTTTGGCTTCAAATTCTTTCACATCTATAGTTCAAAATACTTTTTTATGTTTGGATGTCTTGTCTGAAGCCTATTTGGACAATTTGGAGACTAAAATTCCAATAGTAGGTCAAATGCATACCCCAAATATTTGAGCTTCTTCTCTTGAACTTAGATTTTTGATGATGTTAATGTACCTTTCAATTTGCAAGATTTGATTTGTGCTTCATCATGACTAAATCCTTTAGTTGTTGTCCAATCTTTCTAATTTCTTTCATTAAGATGTATGTACTGCCAAAATTCCCTTTATGACAGTACATTTTTAAACCTTATTATAGATTTATGTTCTCTCACCTTTAATTAGTTTAATTGGGGTTTCCAAGGGAAAATTTTGAGATTGTTAATTTCCATAAGTCTTGTAACCTTTTTGTCCTTTTAAAAGTTTTTAATTTTTGAACCTATAATTTCGTCATTGTTTTATTTTTTGGATTAGAATTGAACTAACCATTATTTTCATAGAATGATAAATAGTGCTACCAGATCCGAGATGTTAGTACTGAAATTATGTTTAATATGGCAAGTTGCTAGAGAAGAGCATAGGTTTTATTGAGAAGAGAAAATATGTCATTTATGCACATGGTTTTCTATTTGGTTGTGAGTATTAATTTTTTGGATTCAAAATCTTTCAGATCTATCGTTCAAAAGCATTTTTTTTTTCCTTTTTAATGTTTGGATGTCTTTTTTGAAGCCTATTTGGACAATTTGGAGACTTTCCTTTTTTATGTTTGGATGTAAATTATGAAGTCTATTTGGACAATTTGGAGACTAAAATTCCAACAGTAGGTCAAATACATACCCCAAATATTTGAGCTTGTGCTCTTAAACTTATAATTTTTCTTATGTTAATGTACCTTTCAATCTGCCAGATTTGTTTTTTACTTCATCATGACTAAAGCGTTTTGTTGGTGTCCAATCTTTCTAATTGCTTTCGTTAAGATGTATGTACCACCAAAATTCCCTTTATGGCTATATATTTTTAAACTTGATTATAGATTTATGTTCTCTCACCTTTAATTAGTTAAATTGGGGTTTCCTAGGGAAAATTTTGATGCAGGTGATATTGAGCTTTCTGAATGAGTTTGAAGAAACTATTGGGATTAATATCACATGTTCGTAGAAGATTGAACCAATGGGAACCATGGAAATGTCTTGAACTAGGGCTCCTTCCTTGATTGTTCTTTTAAAGAGGGCTCCTCTTATTGGATTTCAATTTAGTTTTTAAAAAAATGTCCATTATCATGACCAACATTTCATTGAAATGGAATATGCTCATAATCTAGTACTTAATGGTAATGTTGAATCCACCCATCTAAATTGATTTGCAAAAATTTTAAGAGTCCTTTTTCCAAGTTCACCAACAAGCATATTAGATTTCAGTTATGCTCAGTCAATAATAATGGCCATTATTATTTCATCATCATCATTATATATTAGATGGTTTTGACTCGTCTAGATGGGTCACCCAAATGGAACATTAATTTTCCCTCTATGCCCATTATTGATGACATGATGAAACTCAGGGTGGGGGTCTTGTATCTAGATTCATAACGATGGAAATGGTAGGAATGCCAATAAAAAGTATATGAAAGTTATATCACTTAGAGATAGTTTTTTAACACTATTTATGCATGTTTTGGAAAGATACTCACTATTTGGTATGGCTTACCAAGTTATGCCAAATAGACCTAGACATAGATTTTACGACATCCTTTCTGTAGTTAGCTTTCCATACCAAGAACTTAATAGATTCTTTCTATAAATAATGTTTCATTAGTGGCCTCAAGGAAGAGATTCGAGCACAAGTTATAATGCAACATCCTACTATGTGGTTGCAAGAAACACAAAGGGACCTAGAAGTAGAGATAGTGATAAATGCACAAACAAAAAAAAACAACCTTCATTCCCCACACTCATCCTCCCCGAGTACTTCCCCAAGCATAAATCCTAATCATCCATTGAAAGTACAAAGATTATCTCTAGTGGAAATGGAAAATTTCTAGGGATGAGGAATATGCTATAGGTCATCAGTGTAAGGAACAAAAATTGTTCCAAATTGATATGACCACTCATGCCATGTACGGAGACATAAGTATCGACAAGACACCAAAGTTACAAGTTGAAGACACCAACACTCAAACWCARGCAGATATAGAAACTCTATTTTCTCATGAAGAACYAKTTATCTMCATGCATGCATTATCATGCATTTCAACTCCACAAACCTTGAAACTCATGGGTTACATCAAGCACCAGAAAGTCATAGTCCTAGTTAAGAGTGCTAGTACTCACAATTTCATTCACAAAAGAGCGGCAGAAGAAACCCATTGTTATGTACACCCTGTGCCCAACTTTCAAATCATGATCGCCAATTGAGGTATGATGAAATGTGGGGGATGATGTGAAAATGTTAGACTCTACATGGGAGACTATAAAATAAAAAACAACATATTTCCATCGATATGGGTGGGTGTGATATAATATTAAGTGCATAATGGCTATGTATTTTGGGACTAGTCACCATGGATTTCAAAGAACTATATATGAGTTTCACTAATGAGGGTCATGCACACACCCTCCGAAGGCTTCAGGAAGGCTCTCCTGAAATAGTCAGATCTCATCATATGCAAAAGTTATTAAATAAGGGACACTCTGGCATTATTTCCCAATTTAATGCCATACACGTTATGGATAACCCAACACAAGAAATCCACCCAGACTTGCAACTAGTCCTTGACAAACATCATCAGGTCTTTGAGACACCAAAGGGTTTACCCCCTTCTCAAGGGGAGTGTGACCATGGCATTCCCCTGATTCCATAAAAACAACCACCAAATGTATGTCCTTATCTCCATCAATTTCCACCCTTTTGCACAAAACATTGAAATATAAAATATCATTCACAATCTATTGGAGGTGGGGATCATTTGTCCTAGTACATGTCCTTACTCATGACCAGTAGTCATGATATTAAATAAGGAAGACACCGGGTGCATGTGTCCTTATTTTTAGGCTCTCAATAAGTTGACAATCAAGGAAACAAAATTCATCCTTTTTGTTGATGATATCCTTGATGAACTTCATGGAGCAAAGTTTTTCACTAAGCTTGATCTACGTGTAGGATAACACCCAATCAGGATGAAAGATGAAGACATCCCAAAGACAGAATTCAAAACTCATGAAGGTCATTATGAGTTTCTAGTGATGCCTTTCGGCCTTTGTAATTCTCCATCCACATTCCAAAGTCTCATGAATTGTTATTGTATTTAGATAATTTCTCTTGAAGTTTTCCCCCTTGAAGATGCAAGTGAACATAGATCTCTATTCTTATCTCTCTTTTCTCTTGTGTTCTCGGGTTTTGCACTATATCTTATGTGATTTCTCTAAAGTTTTCGATTAAGTACACTACACATTTTTCATCCCTAGACAATGGATCTAGAAGAGCTTTTCCACAAGCTATAACATTTTTCTAGCCTAACTTCCTTTGTGAGGAAAGTGAGGATAACTCACAAGGTTATTCCAAACATGCATGAGTCCATATACAATTTGAACTAGAGCTTTTTTAAATCACAAGACTTATTCTGCTTGACCCAACCTTATGCCTTTTACACGTGAACCCAAGGGACTCAATGTGATTTGATCCTAAGACCTTCTAAAACTTTTGTACAATTGCATCTACTAATCAAACTAACCCTTGGTGCTTAAGAGGCATTTTTAGGGCTAGACAATGGATTTGGAAGAGACTACATCATATGCATGCAAGCTATATAATTTTTCTAGCCTATCTTCCCTTGTGAGGAAAGTAGGGATATATCCCAAGATAATTCTACCATGAATATATATATTTACTTACCTAAGTTAAATAGTTAAGTTGTGTTTAAATATACAACATTTCTTGTAAGACATTTCACACAAATCTCATGAATTATTTTTGGAACTAGATAAGATTAAGTATTTAAATTGAAAAGGAGTTAAAGTTGTTACACGATGACAATGAGTAGTATATGAAATATACAACTTGATACATTGAAAAAAACAAAGAGTCATCTTGTATAATTTGAACTAAAGGTTTTCAAGAAGTAAATATATAATGAAGTGAAAATTGTTAGAGCTCTAGAGGGATTGTTGCCCAATAATGAAATAATATAAGTGGCACATCCACTTTGATGAGGAAGAGATAAATTAACTATTTCACACAAATCTCACAAATTATTTTTGGAACAAAAATGTAAATATATATAGAAACCGTTTGGAAACTTAGAATAATGGTAAATTTGTTGACGATAAATCTGATAATTTAACGAAGAGAACCTATGTAACGTAATGTCAATTTGGGGTATGATACATTGAGTGCAGTTTATGGAAAAAGSAAAATTATAAGTAGCGATGGATTGAAGCGGTGAAATTGCWATTTGGGTTTTGGAGAASAAGTAGTTGAAATAAGTATTWTCAGGTGCAAAGGAAATTATTAACAACTAAAGAGATTTAATGAYCARAATATGGTATCTGTGYAKAGGGCTTATAGGCTTTGTAATTGTGGTGGTCGTTTTGATGGCCAAGGYGACCTCCTCCCAYGGACAAACAKATAACAACACCTGACACTCCCTTATTTATTTTAATAATTTTTTAATTAAATCTCTCACATCCCTTAATTAAATCTCTCTGGTATGATTATCATTSTTAATGTAGAATTATTATTATTATTATTAATTAAATCTCTAGAGTACTTTAATTAAATCTCTAGAGTATTTGTTTTTAATTAAATCTCTAAAGTACTAACATAAATCATTTAATCTTAACTTTTAAATCTACCTTATCTATAAGGTAGAGTGATCAAAGTTGAAAATATTTAAAATTTGTTTTGTAATTTTTTTATCGAGCTTTTTCAGTTTCTTTCGCCCGGTTTTCCTATCAAATTTCATTTAATTGATGAAACATATAACACAACATCTGTGGAACGTTGGAAATGATCTTTATTTTGTTTAGATTAATTTTTAGTTGGGACAAAATCAAAATTTTCTTCACCGAAACAAAAATGAAAATATAATAATGTTCAGAAAATATGATAATCGTGTTGTTTAGTTGTATGGCATATTATAATTCCAATGAGCATTCAAATAAGTCAATTCAAAAATGTCTCATAATGGTAGTGGTAGCTTCATTTTTGGCAATTATAAATAGGGAATCCTTCTTGCTTTCTGACATCCTGTTTTGAATTACTGATGTGTTTTGCGTTTTTGGCGATTTTGTTCAAGCGTTTTCATGACGAGAGTATTAGCCTTTGTTATTGTTGCGATAGTCTTTGTTATTTTTGTGTCCGCACTGATGAGCCAGGGAACAATCAACTCGGAAGATAGATTCATGGTCGGGTTCATGTCCATGAAGCAACAGATGCCCACAATGAATTCGGGAGATAGATTCATGGTCCGGTCCATGCCCATGAAGCAACAGATGCCCACAGTCAACTCGGGAGATGTGTTGAGAAACTTCAAGAAAGGAGATTCCCACAATGGACTCGGGAAGTTGATAAATTTTCTGACCTATGGATATCTCCAACGTCTTGGTTGAACTTAGCAGGGAAGATTGTGCTTCTGAAATCTATTTTGACTAGCGTCCCAATTTTTCAAAACTCCATTCTCCTAGCCCCAAAAGTAATAACATGCAAAATAGATGTGCTGATAAGACATTTCCTATGGGAAGGCAGAATACAAAACGAAACAAATCTTCATCTTGTGTGACGAACTGCCTCGTTACGACAACCGTTCTAGTATATAGGTGAAAAAAAAAATTTTCTCTTTTTTTTTTGTGTTTACGGTGTGTGCGCGCGTGTAGAAGTAACAACACACTTGACTCTATGTCGCCCCTTGACAACCAACAAGACGCGACCATGGTGTTCATCGCAAGAAGACAAAGCATACGATGAGTAACTGCAACAAAATAAGACCATAGGCAAGGTGAAAAACGCAAACATTTAGCGACAAGGTAAAACTGACTGCTAAATACGACTGACCTCCCGCCCGTCCTACCCTGCAAGGTTAGGACCTCCAAGACACATAAGCAACGCAGAAGCCCGGTTTCCCATCGTCTTTAACCATTTAAGGTCTCAGGGCTGGTGACTGTTCTGAGGAACATGGAGGTGTCTACATCCCACCCGACACAACAGACCAGACAACCGACCGACCGCAATCAAGTACAGCATAAATAAGAAGAACGAATGTGCCCCTTACAGAAGACGCACTACAAGGACTCGGACAACGAACATTGAATTAATGACGAGGCAATGTCTAAGACTTATCTTGTGATGGAATACTAGCTAGGTTCTCCATTATCTCACCTTGCCTCCAAGATTAATGCCATACCTTACCATGACCTTACAATATTGCGTTAAAACATCATCAAAGGCATTCAACTTAACATTTATTAGCAATGCAACTAACTGGTATTATCATTGCAGTGAACATTATTAACATTGTGCTTTAAACGTTATCATTAACATTTCAATTAAACCAATGCTAACCATATACACCGTACTTGAACACGACATCCTAATAAGGAAAGGGCAAGAAATAAAACAACCCCATTTAATGTCTCAATTTCTTGAATAATCGAAGATGACAAGATAATAATGTTAAATGACAAAGGTAACAATTATTTCGAGCCATAATTATAACCAACAATAATAACCGGTCAGCATATATATTGTCATCCTGTAATTAGCTTCATAATTGAAATAAATCAACATAACCTCACATTTTAAATTACAATATAGCCTCAAGGGCAGCAATGGAAACACTTCATTTGGAAAACAACATCACACATCATAATTTAAAATGGCAAACTAAAATAATAAAATTTTATGACAAAGTAAAAAGGGTGTCTAATGGGTGTGACAACTAACGATTTAAATAACAATAATTAAAATATTGATTAACTAAAGAGGTCATTATATGAAAAAAGCATTAAGACTATATGAATTATCATTTGACATACTATATACCCCAACCGAGTAAAAGGGCCATCCTTATAATATAATAAAATTTAACTTGATAATGACAACTATCCATATTATAAAATTGACATCAGTTTTAATAATATCCTAATCATTATGTTTTAAAGGACATCATGTTTAAACCATCTACATTAAATAATCCTTCAGTTTAAATGACATCATGACAATATATAAGGCCATAACAATATTCAAGGTCTCATCTAGGTATCAATTTAAAGGGATACTACTTAATAACCTTAAATATAAATTTGACAAATTTAAAAGAACGATAAATAAAATAACTTCTTTTAATAACGCCCTATTTAGCAATACTTAAGAATGTTGATATTGGAAGTAACAATAAACGAGGATGCTGGAAAATAACATCATATGTAAAGGTCCTCCGGTTCACGGTAACATTACGTCCTCAATTTAAAAAGTCAATATAACTAAGGTGGAAATATGTAACGCTAACCCAATTTATTTGACAAGGTTTAAATACCAATTCTTGATGCGAACAGGATATGGAACAGTTCTTTATTTTTGTCTGATCACACGTTTCTACAGGAGTGATATTTATGTAAATGAATTTATATTACTAATATAAATTTGAGTGAATTTTTATGGGAAAAAGGGTTTAAATACCAATTTAGAGGACCCTAGACAAGGTCAACCATTGACAATGCCATTATTTAAAACAATATAGCATGAAACAACAACAGAATTTACGGATAGCATCAGAATTTAAAATCAATATTATAACAGCAAAATTACAAGGGTGCATACGGATAGCAGTTAAACAGCAAATTTAAAAACAGTATACCAATTATATAAAGGCTTCATACGAATAACAATTTAAAACAGCAAATTTAACATCAATATGTAAAACAGCAAAACAAAAGGGCAATCCTGAAGAGGGCGATACGGGAATGAAAATTAACTGTGTAAATGACAAATTTAAGGGAACAACGTCAGAATCTACGTAAGAACAACATCATATCATAATTGGGTGACAGTTGGGTTTAACGCATTATGCCATTCGCTTAATATATAATGTGGCTGCGTTTTCCATTTTTTATTTTTTTAAACTAGCATTTTTATAAAGCGTATTACATAATGATTGAGTAACAACAGGTGGCAAGAGGGCAGTGTTGCGGCGAAGGGAAGGGAGACGCACCGAAAAAACGGGAGGGGACCGGCGCTGCCACCGGCAGAAGGGACGCACGATCCACGCAGACGAATTAAAAAGACAACTGGTCAACGCCCCAATTCAACAATAAACAAATACCAGGAAGGATTTGCTCCCTGTGAGTGATGTACACACCCAAAACAATGCAAACGCTCAAATACAAGTGCCGAAATGTCAGATTTACAGTGGCAACAAAAACGCCCAAATGACTGTTGCAACATGCCCACTACGGATCGCCAAAAACGCCCCATACCACAACATGCAGAGCGACTAGAGATGCTCGTTGTGCAAGTTGAAAAGCCCATTAAAACAGTGTATACCTATGCCCCAAGGTAGTGGCAGAATGCCAATATACAAACTCAAACGCCCAGGGACGGTGCCAATGCCCCAAATTCAAGACCAGCGACCCAAGTAAAACCGCCAGTGATAGAAGGCTCCCCATAAACATAAATCGACCATTAAAGGAGGACTCACAGTATAAAATATAAAATCGATCATTACAAGAGATCTAGCTGTGTAAAATACAAATCGACCATTTCCCCCCAACGGAAACGCCCAACACAGTGGAAAATGCCAGGGGAAAAAGAAGGTGTAGCTCGTTAACCCCTCAAACGCAGTCAAACCCCCCCCCCCAAGCATTCTAGCAGAAGACGAAATGACGGAAGATAAATAGCATGCCAAGTTACAATGAATACCAGAAGATAACAATTGCCAGGAGTTCTCTAATGACATAGATTCAGAATCCATTCGGACTATTTCTACCTTGACGCAGAAAGGGAGGGATTTGAGGTTTACTATCTCTTTTAAACTGTTAGACAGAGAGAGTTCAACCAAGCTGCTGGCCTTTTCCCCAAGTCAAAGCTAGAAAGATTCGAATGATTCGGACGAGGGTGTACGGACAGAGAGGGATGTTTTATACAGACTAAAAAAAACTAACAGATCGAGAGAGAGATGTTCTCATAAACATTTTGTTCAGTAACCCCATAAAGAAAACGAATCGCCAGAACCAATTTGACGCTATACATTTATAAACAAATTGCCAGGAACAAGTTCTTTTTCAACAAGACATCAGGAACAATTTCACTAACCCTTTTTAAACAATTTTGCCAGAGATAAAATCATACCTTAGCCACTCGCCCGCTTCGGAAGATGTCCAGCGCTCCGTGCTGCGTCCCGCGCTCCTTGCCACTCCCGCTTGCCAACTGCGAAAGGCTCACCGGTACCTCCCAGCCAAACGCTAGGGGTACTCTGCTTCCCCCTTAGCCCCCCGAGCCGCAAAGGGGCCACACAAGAACCAGAGGTAGACTAGCGTCTCAGCTCGCCTCCATGGCCGAGCTACCACTCCAA
>JASDQU010372920.1:98723-121651 GCA_032191745.1 Picea mariana
TAGATAAGGTTAAGTATTTAAATTGAAAAGGAGTTAAAGTTGTTACACGATGACAATGAGTAGTATATGAAATATACAACTTAATACATTGAAAGAAACAAAGAGTCATCTTGTATAATTTGAACTAAAAGTTTTCAAGAAACAAATATATAATGAAGTGAAAATTGTTAGAGCTATAGAGGGATTGTAATGAAATAAGATAAGTGGCACATCCACTTTGATGAGGAAGATATAAATTGATTGTTTCACACAAATCTCACAAATTATTTTTGGAACAAAAATGTAAATATATATAGAAACCATTTGGAAACTTAGAATAATGGTAAATTTGTTGACCATAAATCTGATAATTTAACGAAGAGAAGCTATGTAAGTAATGTCAATTTGGGGTATGATACATTGAGTGTAGTTTATGGAAAAAGGAAAATTATAAATAGCTGTGAAATTGCTATTTGGGTTTTGTAGTTGTGGTGGCCGTTTGACTTCCTCCCATGGACAAACAGATAACAACACCTGACACTCTCTTATTTATTTTAATATTTTTTTAATTAAATCTCTCACGGACAAACAAATAACAACACCTCGCAAACAGATAACAACACCTTAATTAAATCTCTCCAGTACTAATTATCATTGTTAATGTAGAATTATTATTATTTTAATTGACAAAATATTTAAAATTTGTTTTCTAATTTTTTTCAATTTCTTTTATTGAGCTTTTTCAGTTTGTTTTTCTATCAAATTTCACTTAACTAATGAAAGGGATAACCAATGATATTTATTTTAATTTGAATGCTGGAAATTCAAATTTGCTTTACCGAATAAAAAATGTGAAAATATGAATAAAAAATGTGAAAATATAATAATGTTTTGAAAATGTTCTAAAAATATGATAATCTGATAATGTTATGAAAATATGAAAATGCATGGCGAATTATAATTCCAGTGAAATTCAAATAAGTCAATTCAAAAATGTCTCATAATGGTAGCGACGATTATAAATAGAGAAGCTTTCTTGCTTTCTGACATCCTATTTTGAATTATATATGCGTTTTGCGTTTTTGATGATTTTGTTCAAGCGTTTTTATGGCGAGAGTATTAACCTTTGTTATTGCTGTGATAGTCTTTGTTTTTGCTGTGGCCACACTGATGAGCCAGGGAACAATCAACTCAGGAGATAGATTCCCATGGTCCATGTCCATGAAGCAGCAGATGCCCATAGTCAGCTCCAGAGATAGATTCATAGTCCGATCAATGCCCATGAAGCATCAGATGCCCACATATGCCCATGAAGTAGGATATGTGTTGAGAAACTTCAAGAAAGGAGATGGAATCTGGAATTTGAAAAGATTTATGACCTATGGATATCTCCAACATCTCTTCCAACCCCACACTCCACTTACAACACTGTTGGACGACAACCAGTGTAATTCCAGTCTTTCTGTCACTGGAATTTTAGAAAGAGCCCCTTTGGACACTCTGCAGATCCAACCACGAAAGCTCATGGCCACAAGAAACAAGAAAGAAATAAATTGATTAAATCCGATCAACTGTGGCGTGTTCATGAACCCGAGGAAAGCCGATCAGCTGCTAAGCACCATTCCCTCACACTTTGATGCGCTGAGAAACTTCAAGAATAGAGATACGCCCAATCGACTCAAGGATTTGAAAAGATATCTCCCTTGTCTCAACCAACACTACACTCCACCCGCAACCCTGTTCAATAACCCACTGGAGGTGGCCCTCAGACATTACCAGAGTAATTCCAATCTTTCTATCACTGGAGTTTTGGACAGAGCCACCTTGGACACTATGCGGATCCAACAACAGAAGCTCATGGAAACAATCCAGACCTCTTCCCACGGAGGAAAATATTACATCCACAGAAAAGTTATGATCCCGTCCATGAACGAACAGGCAAGTGATGAGCAACTTACGATCCAAAGATTCGACGTGCCGAAGAAAGTGAAAGTCGATGGGCACAGTCGCGTCAAGGTCATGTCCTACGCCTTCTCTGGTTTCGCTGATTCGTGCATCTTGTCCAGGGACGACATCAAGTCTGCAGTGGCTTTCGCCTTCCAGTCGTGGGCCGCTGTCATTCAATATGATTTCCAGGAAACCAACGACTTTGAAGCTGCGAAAATAAAGATCCAGTTCATTTTTGGAGATCACTCACACAACTGGCCCTTCGATGGCCCTCTTCCAATAGTGGTGCATGGGGATAGACGAATTCAGCTGGACAGTGACAAGGTTTAGACTATGGACATGGCAGTGAAAAATGATAAGTTCGCCCTGGATCTTGAAAGTGCAGCGCTTCATAAGATCGGGCATTTGATTGGTTTGGTCCATTCCAAAATACCTTGCTCCATCATGTTTAGCGATCTTAAACCCAGAAAAGTAAAGTGTCAGCTAACCTGTGATGATATAGAGGCCGCCATGGCTCTCTACCGCCCTCGCATGTTCGCATTCAAGGAACTTGCAGTATGCCAGCAGGTTTGCAATCAAAATGTTCCAGATCCTTTTTTAGTTCTTTATCTGATCACATTTGCTTATCTGATGGCAATTTTTCTTCTGGTGGTTTTATGGTTAACCATGAAAGGCTCGAAATACTTATAGGCTGGATAGAAATAAGAAGCCAACTCAGCCAAAATTTATTTATATTTATATATTTAATAAATAAATTAATTTATTTATATTTATAATAAATTTATTAATTTATTTATATTTATAATAAATTAATTTATATTTATTTATTAATATTTTTAATTATGCATTTTATATTTTTAAGAAAAATATCACCTCCATATTTTAAAAGACTTTCTCTCACATCCCTTAATTAAATCTACTTGTACTAATTATCATTGTTAATGTAGATTTAAAAAAAATAAAATTAAATCTATAGGGTACTGACTGATTATCATAGTTAATATAAAATTATTATTATTTTTTAATTGACATAAATCATTTAATCTTAACTTTTAAATCTATAAGGTAGAGCGATCAAAGTTGAAAATATTTATAAAAAAAAATCAATTTCTTTTATCAAGCTTTTTCAGTTTCTTTTGCATTGTTTTCTTATCAAATTTCACTTAATTGATGAAAGGGATAACATATCATCTTGATGCTGAGTTGTGGAATGCATGGAAATGATCTTTATTTTGTTTATATTAATTTTCAGCTGGGACAAAATTCAAATTTGCTTCACGGAACCAAAAATGAAAATATAATAATGTTATGAAAATATGATAACCAAAAATGAAAATATACTTATCTTCGGAAAATATGATAATCATGTTGTTTAGTTGTATGGAAGATTATAATTCCAATGAGCGTTCAAATAAGTCAATTCAAAAATGTCTCATAATGGTAGCGGTAGCTTCATTTTTGGCAATTATAAATAGGGAAGCCTTCTTCCTTTCTGACATCCTGTTTTGAATCACTGATGCGTTCTGCGTTTTTGGCGATTTTGTTCAAGTGTTTTCATGGCAAGAGTATTAGTCTTTGGTATTGTTGCAATAGTCTTTGTTTTTGCTGTGGCCGCACTGATGAACTAGAGAACAATCAACTCGGGAGATAGATTCACATGGTCCATGTCCATGTCCATGAAGCAGCAGATGCCCACAATCAGCACAGGAGATAGATTCATGGTCTGCATGCCCATGATATGGGTGGGTGTGATATAATATTAAGGGCATAATGGCTACGTATTTTGGGACTAGTCACCATGGTTTTCAAAGAACTCTATATTAGTTTCACTAATGAGGGTCATGCACACACCCTTCGAGGGCTTCAGGAAGGCTCTCTTGAAATAGTCAGATCTCATCATATGCATAAGTTATTAAATAAGGACCACTATGGCATTATTTCCCAATTTAATGCCATACATGTTATGGATAACCTAACACAAGAAATCCACCCAGACTTGCAACTAGTCCTTGACAAACATCATCAGGTCTTTGAGACACCAAAGGGTTTACCCCCTTCTCAAGGGGAGTACGACCATGGCATTCCCTTGATTCCATAAAATCAACCATCAAATGTATGTCCTTATCTCCATCAATCGCCACCCTTTTGCACAAAACATTGAAATATAAAATATCATTCACAAGCTATTGGAGGTGGGGATCATTCGTCCTAGTACATGTCCTTACTCATGACCAGTAGTCATGATATTAAATAAGGAAGGCACCAGGTGCATGTGTCCTGATTTTTAGGCTCTCAATAAGTTGACAATCAAGGACAAATTTTTCATCATTTTTGTTGATGATCTCCTTTATGAACTTCATGGAACAAAGTTTTTCAGTAAGCTTGATCTATGTGTAGGATACCACCAAATCAGGATGAAAGATGAAGACATCCCAAAGACAGAATTCAAAACACATGAAGGTCATTATGAGTTTCTAGTGATGTCTTTCGACCTTTGTAATGCTCCATCCACATTCCAAAGTCTCATGAATTGTTATTGTATTTAGAGAATTTCTCTTGAAGGTTGCCCCCTTGAAGATGCAAGTGAAGATAGCTCTCTATTCTTATCTCTCTTTTCTCTTGTGTTCTCGGGTTTTGCACTACATCTTATGTGATTTCTCTAAAGTTTTGGATTAAGTACACTACACATTTTTCATTCCTAGACAATGGGTCTAGAAGAGATTTTCCACAAGATATAACATTTTTCTAGCCTAACTTCCCTTGTGAGGAAAGAGAGGATAACTCCCAAGGTTATTCCAAACATGCATGAGTCCATATACAATTTGAACTAGAGATTTTCTAAATCACAAGAGTTATTCTGCTTGACCCAACCTTGTACTTTTACACGTGAACCCAAGGGACTCAATGTGATTTGATCCTAAGACCTTCTTAAACTTTCATACAATTACATCTACTGATCAAACTAACCTTTGGGGCTTAAGAGGCATTTTTAGGGCTAGACAATGGATTTGGAAGAGACTACATCATATGCATGCAAGCTATATAATTTTTCTAGCCTATCTTCCCTTGTGAGGAAAGAAGTGATATATCCTAAGATAATTCTACCATGAATATATATATTTACTTACCTAAATTAAATAGTTAAGTTGTGTTTAAGTATACACCATTTCTTGTAAAACATTTCACACAAATCTCATAAATTATTTTTGGAACTAGATAAGGTTAAGTATTTAAATTTAAAAGGAGTTAAAGCTGTTACATGATGACAATGAGTAGTATATGAAATATACAATTTGATACATTGAAATAAACAAAGAGTCATATTGTATAATTTGAACTAAAAGTTTTCAAGAAACAAATATATAATGAAGTGAAAATTGTTAGAGCTCTAGAGGGATTGTTGCACAGTAATGAAATAAGGTAAGTGGCACATCCACTTTGATGAGGAAGAGATAAATTAACTGTGTCACACAAATCTCACAAATTATTTTTGGAACAAAAATGTAAATATATATAAACCGTTTGGAAACTTAGAATAATGGTAAATTTGTTGACCATAAATATGATAATTTAACGAAGAGAAGCTATGTAACGTTATGTCAATTTGGGGTATGATACATTGAGTGCAGTTATGGAAAAAGGCAAATTATAAGTAGCGGTGAAATTGCTATTTGGGTTTTGTAATTGTGGTGGCCGTTTGACTTCTTCCCATGGACAAACAGATAACAACACCTGACACTCTTATTTATTTTAATATTTTTTTAATTAAATCTCTCACGGACAAACAGATAACAACAACTGACAAACATATAACAACACCTTAATTAAATCTCTACGGTACTGATTATCATTGTTAATGTAGAATTATTATTATTTTTAATTGACAAAATATTTAAAATTTGTTTTGTAATTTTTTATTATCATTGTTAATGTAGAATTATTATTGTTTTTAATTGACAAAATATTTAAAATTTATTTTGTATTTTTTTTCAATTTCTTTTTTAGTTTCTTTCGCCCGGTTTTCCTATCAAATTTCACTTAACTGCTGAAAGGGATAACCAATAATCTTTATTTTAATTTGAATGTTGGAAATTCAAATTTTGCTTCGCCTAACCAAATATGTAAAAATATAATAATGTTATGAAAATATTATAATCTGAAAATGTTCTGAAAATATGAAAATATATGGCAGATTATAATTCCAATGAGCGTTCAAATAAGTCAATTCAAAAACCTCTCAAAATGGTAGCGACGATTATAAATAGGGAAGCCTTCTTGTTTTCTGACATCCTGTTTTGAATTACTGATACGTTTTGCGTTTTTGGCGATTTTGTTCAAACGTTTTCATGGCGAGAGTATTAGCCTTCGTTATTGCTGCGATAGTCTTTGTTTTTGCTGTGGCCGCACTGATGAGCCAGGGAATAATCAACTTGAGAGATAGATTCCCATCGTCCATGTCTATGAAGCCGCAGATGCCCATATACAATTTGAACTAGAGCTTTTCTAAATCACAAGAGTTATTCTGCTTGACCCAACCTTGTGCCTTTTACACATGAACCCAAGGGACTCAATGTGATTTGATCCTAAGACCTTCTTAAACTTTCATACAATTACATCTACTGATCAAACTAACCTTTGGGGCTTAAGAGGCATTTTTAGGGCTAAACAATGGATTTGGAAGAGACTACATCATATGCATGCAAGCTATATAATTTTTATAGCTTATCTTCCCTTGTGAGGAAAGAAGGGATATATCCTAAGATAATTATACCATGAATATATATATTTACTTACCTAAATTAAATAGTTAAGTTGTGTTTAAGTATACAACATTTCTTGTAAGACATTTCACACAAATCTCATAAATTATTTTTGGAACTAGATAAGGTTAAGTATTTAAATTGAAAAGGAGTTAAAGTTGTTATACGATTACAATGAATAGTATATGAAATATACAACTTAATACATTGAAAGAAACAAAGAATTATCTTGTATAATTTCAACTAAAAGTTTTCAAGAAACAAATATATAACGAATTGAAAATTGTTAAAGCTCTAGAGGGATTGTTGACCAGTTATGAAATAAGATAAGTGACACATCCACTTTGATGAAGAAGAGATAAATTAACTGTTTCACACAAATCTCACAAATTATTTTTGAAACAAAAATGTAATTATATATAGAAACCTTTGGAAACTTAGAATAATGATAAATTTGTTGACCATAAATCTGATAATTTAACGAAGAGAACCTATGTAACGTAATGTCAATTTGGGGTATGATACATTGAGTGCAGTTTATGGAAAAAGGCAAAGTATAAGTAGCGGTGAAATTGCTATTTGGGTTTTGTAATTGTGGTGGCCGTTTGACTTCCTCCCACGGTCAAACAGATAATAGCACCTGACACTTTTTTATTTATTTTAATATTTTTTTAATTAAATCACTCACAGACAAACAGATAACAACTTTAATTAAATCACTCCGGTATTGATTATCATTGTTATTATTATTTTTAATTGACAAAATATTTGTTTTGTAATTTTTTTCAATTTTTTTTATCGAACTTTTTCAGTTTCTTTTGCTCAATTTTCCTATCAAATTTCACTTAAATTTCACTTAAGGGATAACCATTGATCCTTATTTTAATTTGAATGTTGGAAATTCAAATTTGCGTCACCAAACCAAAAATGTGAAAATATAATAATGCTCTGAAAATATTATAATATGAAAATGTTCGGAAAATATAATAATGTTTTGAAAATATATGACGAATTATAATTCCAATGAGCGTTCAAACAAGTCAATTCAAAAACGTCTCATCATGGTAGCCGTGATTATAAATAGGGAATCCATCTTGCTTTCTGATATCCTGTTTTTAATTACTGATGCATTTTGCGTTTTTTGTTCAAGCGTTTTCATGGCAAAAATATTAGCCTTTATTATTGCTGTGATAGTCTTTGTTTTTGTTGTGGCCGCACTGATGAGCCAAGGAACAATCAACTCGGGAGATAGATTCCCATGGTCCATGAAGCAGCAGATGCCCACAGTCAGCTCCAGAGATAGATTCATGGTCCGGTCAATGTCCATGAAGCAGCAGATGCCCACAGATGCCCATGAAGCAGGAGATGTGTTGAAAAACTTCAAGAAAGGAGATGGATTCTGGAATTTGAAAATATTTCTGACCTATGGATATCTCCAACATCTCTGCCAACCCCACACTCCACCCACAACACTGTTGGACGACAACCAGTGTAATTCCAGTCTTTCTGTCACTGGAATTTTAGACAGAGCCCCTTTGGACACTCTGCGGATCCAGCCACGGAAGCTCATGGCCACAAGAAACAAGAAAGAAATAAACCTAGTAAAGCCGATCAGCTGCTAAGCACCATGCCCTCACAATTTGATGCGCTGAGAAACTTCAAGAATCGACTCGAGGATTTGAAAAGATATCTCCATCGTCTCAGCCAACACTACACGCCACTCGCAACCCTGTTCAACAACCCACTGGAGGTGACCCTCAGACATTACCAGAGTAATTCCAATCTTTCTGTCACCGGAGTTTTGGATAGAGCCACCTTGGACACTATGCGGATCCAACAACAAAATCTCATGGACACAGTCTAGACCTCTTCCCACGGAGGAAAATATTACAGCCTCAAAAACGTTTTGGTCCCATCCATGAACAATCATGCAAGCGATGAGCAACTTACGGTCCAAATATTCGACGTACTGAAGAAAGTGAAAGTCGATGGGCACAGTCGCGTCAAGGTCATGAACTACGCCTTCTCTGGTTTCACTGAGTCGTGCATCCTGTCCAGGGACGACATCAAGTTTACAGTGGCTTCTGCCTTCCAGTCGTGGGCTGCTGTCATTCAATATGAATTCCAGGAAACCAACGACTTTGAAGCTGCAGAAATAAAGATCCAGTTCATTGTTGGAGATCACTCACACAACTGGCCCTTCGATGGCCCTCTTCCAACAGTGGCGCATGGGGATAGACAAATTCAGCTGGACAATGACAAGGTTTGGACTGTGGACATGGCAGTGACAGATAATAAGTTCGCCCAATTAGAAACAAGGAGAGCTGCAGATTACACACAAACAGATAACTGTAATTGTATTATTTCTTTATAGACACAACACAATACACATATATAAAGCTGGATTCAGATCCAACTAACTCCACTCTTGGCGGGATAGGTTGAGAGAATATCTCAACATCCTCCTACAAATCTTCAAACCAATCTCCAACTCAACATAATGCATTAATGAAGCATTATCTCTAACACCCCCCTTTAATGCTTACATTAAAAAAAACTTATAATACTTAAACACTATTACAAAAAATTGCAACACTTTAACTTTCGTCTGTCTGGCCTTCATCAGCTCCTACACCCACTCTGATGCCTCCAGACTGCGCTCTTTCTCTTTCTCTTCTTCGAGCTTACCATTCAACTCATTTAAAGCATAAACGCTTCAGGCCATCATTCATGAATTTGTACAATGGACAATTTGACAACTCGGCTCATCGGGGCTTCCGTGATAAAAGATGTCAATTATTGATGCATTCTATGAACATGCCTCCATCTGTCGGATTTTTTCTTTCGGCTATCCTTCAGTGTCTNGTACAATGGACAATTTGACAACTCGGCTCATCGGGGCTTCCGTGATAAAAGATGTCAATTATTGATGCATTCTATGAACATGCCTCCATCTGTCGGATTTTTGCTTTCGGCTATCCTTCAGTGTCTAGAAGAGCATTTTGGATACGGAATGTCCTCAACATTCAATTATACAAGGTGACTTCCAATAAGAACAATTGTTCTTGAAACCAGGGCTGCCAGCTTATATCAAGATACAAGAGTTCCTACTTTTTACATAAACACTTATACAAAAACTTTAAACTCACCACACACCACACATACATAAATATATAAATATTAGTAGAAAGGCAGCAGGAAAGGCAGGCATATCCTCTATGGTGGTTTCCAAGCAATCGGGCGACTCCTCTCGTCCAGAATGGTCCGTCCCACAGCAACTCGATCCATTAGCTCTTCGGTATGATCAGGGATTTCAATTCATATATTCACAATTGCTCAGACGGTGGTTTAATTCCATCCCATTTATACAGAGTTATCACAGGTGGCAACTCTCTTTTCATGAGTGGTTGTTCTCCTGTCTCAGCAACTCTTCAAGCACATGGACGACAACTCTCAACAATTCAAATCGTAGTGGCTATGCATGGCTTCCTCTTCTCGACAACATTCTCTGCAATCAATAGATATGATAACGTTCCTTTCTCTGTGCAGATTACAACAGATCACAACAGGCTCTTATTCTTGACTGCAAATCTCCTGCGATCTGGCGTTTTGGACAGGGAGTAGCCGTAGCAAACAGGGTCTCCACGCAGCAGCTTCTCGGTCTTTCCACTGCAAACAATGATCTATGCCTTAGGCATAATACAACTGCCCCTTCACAACTAACAGCGAACAACTCCCTCTCCTCAGGCTTCCTGGGCACTCCCGTGAGGGATTAAGCCCAACCAAGCTCTGATACCATGTTAAAATGCATGAGAGCAAAGACGCACATGAATAACACAAACTTAGATTATCTTATTGCACACATACATACGTACATATATAGTTGAACTCAGATTCAACTTACCCCAAACATAGCTATGGAGGTTGAGAGAATATCTCAACAACTCCTACAAATCTTCAACCAACCCCTAAATTAATCATTAATTCTAACACTTTGTTTCAAGTGCACATGATTTGGCTACTATTGTAGAAAGAAATACAAGGATGTCAGACCACAAGTGGCATCACATTCCTGCATCTGCATCTTCAGGGCATGCATCCCCCGATTAATTTTGCCAAAGCCTATACTTACAAGGAGGATGAGGACGACCTTCCGTGATCCCTTTTTTAAAATCTGAACCATCAAAATAATGTCCTAACCCCTGTTTCAAATAATCATACCTTCCACTATTTATAGATCAAAAGCTTAATGGAAGGCGGATACTATTTTCCCTAATTCTTTACAATGTAAAGGAATATACACGAACTAGCAAAATTTGTGGCACCATTATATTTAGAACTGAAAATTGCACTTCTATTTCCCTACCAACCAACCGGTGGGTATGTACATATCAGGTGCATCAACTATTTAGGAATAAGATTTAATCAATCCAAGACTGTAGATAAAGCGCTCTGACTTTGATTTGAAAATATTTCCAAAGAATAAGGGAATACCATACTTGAACAACCTCCAACAGAATACCATACTTGTTTGCACTATCCACCTGTAAGAAGAAAAATCCCTAAATGAGCTCCAATTTGAATCCACATCGACAAAGAGGCATAGTCCTTCAACCTGAACACTGAAGAGCCCATTCATGCTAAATCCCACTGAATTTTTTGAAATGACAAATGCTTAGACGAAAACTACCCCATTCAGAAGACAAAAAGACACAGGGGTTTCACCTTCACCATAGTATTAACATAGTATAAATGCATTAAAATGATGATTGAACTATGACAATTTGCTTTGAATGATCTCTCCTTCTATCCATCCTTTGGAAGAAAGATCAGCTTATGTTTCTTTTGATGCTTCTAACCTATAATGTATCCATCCTGCGCGAGATTTGGTTGAGTCTCAAGAAATTTATTGGTTTGACATAGGAAAATGACACGTAGATAAGAACCGAATTTTCCAACAAATGTTGTTTTCATATATATTTTATTAAATAGAGAAAATGGAGACGGTTCAAGACGGTTCCATACAATCCGTTAGAACTGAATCAACCCTAACAACTGGAACCACTCTTCAAAAGATATAAAAAAAATAGCAAACAACAACTTAAAAAGGGAGAAATTAATGAGAGGTATGAGAGAGCTCTCTGAGGTTTTATTTTCTGTTAGGGATTTGATGATGTGTTGATAATAGGGTTGACTTGCAAAGTAATTAAAAGTCTGAGTTGTATTAGGAGTAATTAGTTTTAGTTAGAGTGAGTTTTAGCATGGATTAAAAAACATAAAAAAATCTAAGGAAAGTGTATGGGAATACATATTTTAATGAAGATCAAACTTTTGTCTATGGAATTATTTATTTTTTATTTTTTTGGTTTGTTTATTTATTTTCTTTTGATACAATATTCAAAACATGCAAAAACAAATTAAACTTATTCACTTTTAAATTAATATGATAATTTTTTTTTTTAGTTTTTCTGGTTTGTTTATTTATTTTCTTTTGATACAATATTCAAAATATGCAAAAACAATTTAAACTTATTATATATGAAAAACAATTTAAACTTATTATTTTTTAAATTAACATGCATAGTTTTTTTTATTTCTTTTATATTATTTTATTAGTTTAACTTTTGGTTTACCAATAAAAATCCATTTCATTACATTTGTACATTTATGACTTAAAAAAATAAAAAATACAATTTTATTTTTTTTTAAATTAATTTTAATCATTTTTTTCTTTTGGTTTATTAATTTAACTTTTTGTTTTATTAATTGCAATATTTAAAAGAAAACAAAGATTTCAATTCATTAGAATTTAGGGTTCTTTTTAGAATCGCTTATAAATCTTTGGTTTATTTATTTTTCTTTATAATTATTGCATTTTAGCATTTGTAATTTCAATTACACTAACATTTTGTTTTAATTTATATTTCATGCATAAGTAATTACACTAACATTTTGTTTTAATTATTTCAATCTATTGACCCTTTAAAAGAGGAAGAAAGTCTTACTTATCTTTCACCACCGACTCTTGCTTGTCATGTTCTCAACCCTCTTTTATCCTCTCCATTTGTGAGAAGCATGATTTCCATTGTCTAACTCTATCCAAACTTCTATGTCTCAGCTAATTGGGAGCATGTATAATGGTTGCGACGCTATGGTCTCGACTACTAATCACTGGAAAGTCATACTCAAACTTGTATGGAGTATGGAATATTCAAATTTGAGGAAGACCTAAAAAATTACACGTGGCTTACACCTGCTCCTTTGAAGCTTTCTTACTCGATTAATCCTTTTCCTTATGAGTTCAAGAAACATTTATCTTTATTTCGGGGTGATGGAAATGTTACAGTGGAAGAGCATATTTTTGCATTTTCCAATGCTTTTACCACCCTTGGAGTTAATGAAAATAATAACATGCTCTTATTTAAGAACTCCCTTCAGGGTAATGCTTCTTCCTTGTTTTCCAACCTACATGATTAATGTATCTCCACGTGGTTTGAAATTTATTATTAGTTTTCTTCAACTTTTGGGAACTTGGATAATACTTATGGGCACCTTAAGAGATTTAATCGATTGCACATGAAGGAAAGTGAAATCATTCATGATTTTAACCTTAGTTTTATCAAGTTGTATAACTATATTCTTATGTCCATTCACCCTACCAGCTTGGATTCCCTCTTGCATTATTATGATCGTATACCTCCTCTTTACTATAGGTGGTTGGAGGAAAAGAACATTCAAGATCTGGAGATAGCCTTAATCACTTGCCTTGACTTCAAAAAGAAATCTTGTAGAACATGTTTATTTGTTGGTGGTTGTGTTTCACACAAAGATTTGTCATCCTTAATGCCCACCATCCAAGACTTACAAGATCACATGCTCTCCTTTGACAATCGATTCTCGAAACAATCCCACCTTGAAATATCCTTGGATCCCTCTTACCTAAGGCCTAATTATAATATCTTTGCAATATGTGATCAAGAGTTTGTATGTGAAAATGATCATGTTCATATCATGATTCTCAATGATAAATCCATCTCTCGCATTCCAAATACCATCATCCTCGAAACTAATAGACAAACCTAACCCCAAAAGCATGGTCCATTTCAAGTCTATCATTCATATGCGTATAATGGTGAAGTTGACTATGTAAAGAAAGTTGATTTTGACCTCTATTGTAACATCCCCACTATAATCCCAAGTTTAATTAATGCTTAATGTAGATATAAAGTGTGTCTATTGGTAAAGAAATGTATATGTGAATTGTATTTTTGAATGTTAATAATAAAATCTGATTCCAGTTTCTAAGGGGACATGGACAGAGATGGGGGATGAATTAATCCACAAGAGAGGGGAGTGTCTAAGACAATTCCTAAGAGGGAGGGTGCGGGGGGTCCAAAGGGGGAATTACCCATGTATATTAATTCAATCCTTTTCCTTAAATTTTCTATTGGTATGTGAACCTTCTAATTTATGATTGAGTGTTCCCAAATCCAATCATTAGATACATGTAAGAGGGTGGTCATGAGAAGTCACATCCCATAGTTATTGGACACATGGGGGGATGAGTAAAATCAACTTGGGGAAGTGTGTGAGTCAAGCAAGTAAGCAAAAGAGAGAAAAAAATGTATGGGAAACTATAACAATTTTACACAGTCAATTTTTGTGCATGGGGAGCAAGGAGAGAGGAGAAAGGAGAGCTTGTAGCTGATGCATCCATGGAAGGCAAATTTTAGAGAATGTTGGAGCATATCTGGAGCGTTTTAGAGTTGAAGAATGAAGAGTCAGGTTGTTAGGCATGAATAGTGAACTCTTGTGTGAGTTTCACTAAAACAACAAGTGGTCGTTGTTGGTTGGTGATAGTTTTCCTAGCAATAAGTTCTTTGGAGTTTCCAGCTGAGATATTCCTAGCTACATGTGCCATAAAGACCCTAATAAACGAATGGGATACCTGGGGGACTAAGATCAATGAAAGGGTACATTCCTTGGGTTGGGAAGGTCAAGAGGAAGAGAGCTGGTGGAAAATTGAGATAGATGTAGGAGAATACCAGTGGGTTGTGAATTTTATGAGCTTTGAGCGGACAGTGAGAGCCCACCCTATTTTTTGGATTACTATCCTTAGCTCGGGGGTGACTGGATGTTAATATTTGGAATAATCAGTCTATGGTTTGGTGGAATGCATGTCTATGCTTGGGACAGACGTTCCACCCAACCATAGACTTATACAACAAGGCAATCACATGTCTTGATGAGGATGGGAAACAAGATAATTTTCAAGGCATTCCAAGAGCTATAACTGTTAGAGAGATTTTAGCTATGCAACTAAAAAATATTTCCAGGAAGGAATGTTAAATTTTTTCATCCCATATGGAAGAGGCATCCAAAGATAAAGTGGTAAGCATTGAAGACCATCTGGTCTTAAGGGATTTTCAAGATGTTTTTAGGGAAATCTTGGGATTTCCACCAAAGAGAGACATTGATTTCTCTATTGATTTAGTACCAGGATCTACTCCAGTGTCCAAAACGTCATACATAATAGGCACACCTGAATTGAAAGAGTTGAAAATGTAGCTTGAAGAATTGTTAAAGAAGGGGTATATATGTCCAAGTGTGTCATCTTGGAGAGCCCTAGCTCTTTTTGTGAAGAAGAAAGATGAAACCTTAAGGTTGTATGTTGATTTCAGATAGCTTAATAAGGTCACCATAAAGAACAAGTATCATTTTCCCATAATTGATGATTTTTTTTATCAGGTTAAAGGTGCAAGAATCTTTTCCAATATTGACTTGAGATCAATATATCATCAATTAAGGATAAGGGAATAAGACATAAGAAAGAAAACATTCAGGAAAATATATGGGAATTATGAATTCACGGTATTTCCATTTGGACTATCAAATGCCCCAACAATTTTTATGTGCCCAATGAATGGAGTGTTCAGGGAGTACATGGAAAAGTTTGTAATTTTCTTCCTAGATGATACACTGATCTAATCTAAGTCGAAAGAGGAACATGAGCAACATTTAAGAAGGGTGTTACAATTTTTGAGAGAGAATAAAGTGTATGTGAAGCTAAGTAAGTGCATCTTTTACCAAAAGAAGATTGACTACTTGGGGCATATCATTTCAGTAGAGGGGATAAAAGTGGATATTGAGAAGATATAGGCCATTAAAGGATGGCCAATGCCCAGAAATGTCACATAGGTTAGATCATTAATGGATATTTCCGATTATTACTAAAGATTCATAAAAATATTTTCAAACTTTGCAAAATAAGGGAGTGAAGTTTGAATGGACTTCCAAGTGTGAAGAAATATTTTAGCAACTAAAAGACATCTTGACAAGTGCACCAATATTGAATATTGTAGATCCGGATGAATATTTTGTTGTGTGCACTAATGCATACAAGGAAGGGATCGATGGATTCCTTAGTAAAAAATATCATTTGGTATGCTACGAGTCTAGAAAATTAAAGGAGCATGAAAGAAATTATGCTACACATGACTTGGAGTTAACAACAATTGTACATGCATTAAAAATGTGGATACATTACCTCATGGGGAGGAAATTCGAACTAAGGACAAAACACTGTGGTCTGAAGCATTTATTTAGACAACCAACATTAAATGTTAGACAAACTAGATGGATTTAATTTCTAAGTGAATATGAATTTGAGATTAATCACATCAAAGACAAGGAAAATCAAGTGGTTGATGCACTCAGCAAGAGATCTCATGAAGTGCATGTTGCAACCATTAGCATGTACAAGACTGATCTAAAATATAATATTATTGCAACAACAAATTTATACAAGAAATATCTACAAATAAAAGAGACATTACAATAAAGTAATTTTCAGTATGAATTTAATTATTATGATTTGAAAGAAGATGGAATTTCCATGTACAAAGGAAAAGTGTATGTGCCAAATTCCAATGAGATGAAAAATGTAGTGTTGAAGGAAATGCAAAATGTGCCATATGTTGGGCACCCAGGATATCATAAGACAATTATAGCTGTGAGAAGCCAATACTTTTGGTCAGGAACTGTAACACCCATGTTTCCCACAGTTTGTAATTAATCATTTATCACAGTCACCATGCTATGGCATGGGAACATTGTAAATGTATTATTGTTTGAATTGCCAACAACTGACTGTGGGGGTGAAGTCTTGAAAGTACTGGCCATGATATCACTAGAGGAAAGAATGTGAAAACTATAAGAGAGGGTTAATTATGTCAAATGAACCCTAAATTCCCTTTGATGAGGATAATAAACCTCCTCCGGATCCCAATAAGATAAATCAATTAATGAAGAAAGGACCAGTGGTTGAACCATTAACCACCCCATGGATGGAAGCATGGTCTAGCTGCAGAATGTTAGCCTGAAGTACCACAGGGTCCTATAGACCCAGACTGACCTGAGTTTCCTTCTGATAGAAGGAACAATATAGGAAGGAGAACCTTCCCACGGAGGGGTGTGCATGCAAGACAAGAAAAGGATGGACATGAGAGTGGAGATTGCAGGGGAGCTCTCCAGTTGAGAATGAGTAGAAGGCCATGAGTTTGATGCTGAGAAAGCATCTGATAAACCTCATTGAGGCCGTAACAAAAAAATAAATATCTGATAGTTTGTAGATAACGAGACCTGAGAAGAAGTCTTGAAGCTTGATGTTGAGGAATCATCTGATAAACCTCGCAAAAGATGTGAAAGAGAAAGGATTGTTGAGAATTGGCGTAAATTCCCTAGTGATATCATGGCTTGGAAAGGGGATGGCTAGAGCGCTAAGAATAAATGCCTCTGACCCTATGGTTGGGTGGAAAGGTGAACACCCACAGTCATTTAGTTGGCTGCAACGTGTAATAGATAAGTATTCTCATATCTTGTGTAATTGAACTGTAACTGTGAATTAAAGTTAGATATCCTATGAATGTTTCTGAGTTGTGCATGTTTGCTTGATAATTAGACTGTATCCCTTTATATTTGCTTTATTGTGTATGTAAGAAAGTAAGGAAATATATGTTTTGTACACGTAAATGCTCGAGCCCTGTAGTGACATAAGTTTAATCAGAAGTACTGTGAGTTCGTTGACCTTGGACATAGTTACCCGTATGCATGTTGACACTCCTACTTGTTTTGAGTCTCCTGGGAAAAAGGAGTCTATTAAGGTTAGGAGAAAGAGTGAAAAGCGTGAGTCAGTGCCTAATGTTTTCAGAACTGACGAAGCTCGGGAAGGATAGTGAGATTTAAGTCTCGAAAGGGAAGATTCTTTCATTTGGAAGACAAGCGGATGAGATCTTTTCAGGAGGACCCAAGGTATGTCATGACTATTAGATTTGGAGGAGTGTAGGTGTTAACTCCTCGACTCGTTTAGTCTTTGCGAGTTTGGCAAGTTTTGGTATTTGTCTTAAGAAAGACGGATCCTTTGAAGTCCCAGAGCTCGAAGCTAATCTGGGTCGTAGATTTGAGGATGACTGGGAACTATTCCAACCGTTGGATCTATGATGTAGTTAGCCCGACGTTGACCACTCCAAAAGGACATGGGTGTTGTAACTCCAAAACCCCCGAAGGCCAAAGTCGCAAAGTAATTTGGAACGTGGATCTAAGGATCCTTCATGATTCCTATCAGTTGTTGATATACGAGGGATGCATGGCACTAGATCCTTTAGTATGGAGACTTTGTACTCCGGGGGAATTGAGGTGTGGTGTGTCGATAAGCTCTAAAGCCCGAAGTAATGAGAGTCGTTGATCTGAGGGCGCTTCAAGACTTATCCTAACCATCAGATCTAGGTTGTGCTTAACCCAACGTTGACCAACTCTGGGAGAAAAGAGGAGCTTGCATCGCAAAACCCCCGAACGCCGAAGTTACAAAGTAGAAAAGGTCGTTGATTCAAGGGTTACATGTACATACCTTGGACGCGATATCAAAGGGCATGAAAGATGATTAGTCCAGAGTGATGTGGCACAATGATGTCATCCATGGTGACGTGGACCCAAGTTTGATGTTCCATGTGTCACTCAGATTCGTGCGTATCACATACCCTATAGACCCATTGGAACATGACACATGTCATTCCTGATGAGGGCACGTGTCACCCCTATCCCTTCTACGTGTCAACCCCTGGTACGTGCCCACCTAGCCAAAGTGGTTAGTGAAGTGACCGAAACTCCGGGAGTCCGAGACTTCGGGACTCTGGAGGATTTGGGGTGTGGTATTGTAGAGAGACTGAAAGGCCTGAAGGATGGAGCCATGTGGCAATAGATCCGGTACTCTGGAGGTCTAACACACTGAAAGGAAGTGGTTGTAAAAGGTTAAAGAATCCTAAATTCACAGGGAGCCGAAGGAGATCTGAATCGTCCATCAATCGGGACGTGTGTCAGTATATCATTAAATCTGGAGGAGAGTCACTCCGGAGGATTTGAATCTTGGTGCTATGAAAATCCCTGAAGCTCGGAGTAACAGAGAGGATATCAACCATTCGTCATTTGGGGATGAGTGCCAGGTGATATGTTACTTTGGAGGATAGCCACTTTGAAGAAAAGTGGAACAAGAACTCCCGAAGGCCCAGAGGCCGGAGTTCACCTGAGTTGTCGATCTCAGAGGAAAGGTGTCAGAAGATCTGTCACTCCAGAGGAAGGCTCGTTGCGAGAAGTCAAGAACTACCAAAGGTCAAAGCGCCAAAGTTCATCGTAACCATTGGTAGTGGATGATGCGTGTCAGGAGATCTGACACTCCGGAAAGATTGCACTTCAGAGGTTTGTGTTTGTGGGTACATTGGAATTCACCGAAGTGCAGAGTCCTGAAGTAATCATGGGTCATTGATATTGAAATAAAATAGGGACCGCTGATCCCTGTTGCATACCCGAAATTTGTCGATTTGACAGTTCAAGAGATTTGTGGTGTCATAAGTTGAAAACATCTGGAGCCCGAAGCTCCGAAGCACCGAAATAGGCGCCTGTTGTCTTGGCGTCTGGTCATAGCCCATAGTCATATGCGATTGTTGCCAGAGGGAAGGAGATAGGCCTGGAATTCAAATCTGAAGGCCGAATGTCGAATTCCCTGCTAGCTTGTGAGTTAGCCGAGGATCAAGCCCAGTCGTTGGATTGGTTGGTGGATGGATCTTCACCATATATTTAGGAACGCTGGAAGCTTTGGGATATCAGAGAACTCGGGATGAATCATATTGAGTTGGATCCACATGGAAGCCCCATGGCCCCGACCAATGAACACCCGAGGAACTTGGGAGAGGTATATATGCCATTTATGAGCTCGGTTTTGAGCATGGAGACCGTGGTTGGAAAGATTTGGATGAGAAGAATGTGATAGAGACCCCGAATGGAGGATTTGATTACTTAAGGAGAATTAAATTTTGACGCCCCATTCCTTAAAAAGTCTTATAAGGGATTAGGTGTGTTACAAATTGGTATCAGAGCATGGAAACAACACTTGGCCTACTTGGGCTCATGAAAGAGTCAAGTGATAACTACTCTTACAGGAGTAGGGATATGATGATCAATGTAACACACCCATGGTGGGGGCGTCAAAATTTTTCTCTTCTTAGGAGAATCAAAACCCACATTCGGGTTCTATATTCCATTCTGCTCTTCTAGAGATTTCCAGCCATAATCTCCATGCTCCGAACCGAGCTCAGAGCTAGCAGATATCCTCTCCCAAGTTCTTCAGGTTCTTCCATCCATCTATACTCGCATATGACCACGGGCTATGACCAAATGCCAAGACAACCACCGCACGAATCCTATGGAGTGGGAATCTCTAAAGTTCACAATCTGATGCTGCATGTCCTCAGATATTTTGATGGCCCCGATTCACTTTGAAACTTCGGCGTTCAGGAGTTTCGAATGCTCCAAAGTCTTTTCTCCCTGAAGTACTCCGTACCCAGAGTTACAGATTGAGCACTATGCATCCCTCATGATCGACGACTGTGATCTACTCCAGGACTTTGGCGTTCAGGATTTTCGAACACTCCAATTACCTCTTTCCTCTTAAGTGCTCTGTACTCGGAGTTATAGATCAAGCGCCACGTGTTTTCCTTGATCAACGGTCGATATCCGTCCTTTGTGCTGCTTCGGGTGCCTTGCAGTTAATGCTCCTCTGCTTTCTTTCTCCTGGAGTACCAATCCTCCAAAGTGATTCAGATGAACTTCAGCTCTCTGGCCTTTGGGAGTTCTTGTTCAACACGCTCCCTTTTCTCCTCAAGTAACTTTCCTCCGAAAGGGTAGATCTTCTGCCATGCATCCCTTCCAACAGATGACTGAGGTGACTTCGGGACTCTGGCCTTCACAAATCCTTGTGCCTTCACACTTTGAATCTCCCAGAGTGACTTCTCTCCAGAGTGCAAGATCTGGCGACACCTGCCCCCTTAGCTTGGACAACTTAGATATGCTTTGGTTCTTCGGCTCTTCGGGAGTTTTGCGATGAAAACTCCTATTTTCTCCTGGAGTCGGTCAACGTCGGGATGACCACAACCTTAGTCTGACAATCTAAGGGTATCTGTGTGACCCCATAGATCTACGGCTTGTAACTTTCGTTCAAGGGTCCCTCGGGTCCTAATGTGTGCTACTCTGAGAGGGACACCTGGCAACTTCGTCACTCAACACATGGGCCCCCACATGATCTCGACATAATACACGCATCCCCACAATCTAACAGTCATGAGGGATCCCGAAGGATCCTTAGATCCACGGTCCACATTAACTTTGGGACTTCGGGGGTTTTGTTGTTACCAAACCTCTGTCATCCCGAATTGTTCAACGCTAGGATGACTATATCGTAGATTGGATGGTTAGGATAGTTCCTGGGCATCCTCAGATATACAACCCAGATTAAGTTCAAGACTTCGAGACTTCGGGGGATTCACCTCCTGTGCGACAAATATGCTCAATTCACTGGACCCACAAAGTCCGAAGGGCTCTAAGGGTTAACACCTGCGTTCATTCTCTAGATCCAACGATCGTGAAGAAATTCGGATCCTCCCAAAATAATCTCATCCATTTATCTTCCAAACAAAAGGATCTCTCCTTTCGGAGCTTGAATATCACTATCCTTCCCGAGCTTTGTCAACTCCTTAAGTGCTTAGGTATTTTGCATTATTTCTCCTGAACTTAACACTTAGAGAAATATTTCGTGCACCCCTTACGCTCATTTATCAACTCTAGAACTTAAGGGGGTTCTCGGTCTCTGCTCACCTCACAAAGACTCTATGAATACATGCACTACCTCTCCTGAGATTAACAGACTCCTTCCTTCAGAACGACTGGGAATGTCGGCATGCACACGTGAGGCTATGCCCAAGGTCAACAAATTCACAGTTCATTTATTTTAACTTAAGCCACCACGAGGCTCAGGCATTTACGTGTACAAGCTAGAGAATTCCTTATTTTATTAAATACACAATTAGGGAGAATTAAAGGGATACGATATAACCATTGAACAAACATGCACATTCCTCCAACATTCATAGGATATCCAATTTTAATTCACAGTTACCTCTTAAATACATATGATATGAGAATACTTATCTATTACAGGTTGTAGCCAACTAACTGACTATGGGTGTTTTCATTTCCACCCAACCATAGGCTCATAGGAATTCATTCTTAGCGCTCTGGCCACCCCCGTGCCAAGCCATGATATCACCAGGGAACTTATGCCAATTCTCGACAATCCTTTCTCTTTCACATCTTCCGCAAGGTTTATTAGGTGCTTCCTCAACATCAAGCTCACGACCTTATGCTTAGGTTCTGTTCTCTGCATACTCTCAGATATTTTCCTCTTTGTCACGGCCTCAATGAGGTTTATCATATGATTCCTCAGCATCAAGCTCATGGCCTTTAACTCATTCTCTGTTGGCATGTTCCTCTCACTCTCCACTCTTCTTTTCATATCCTCTTGCGTGCCTTGCATGCACATCCATCCTATCATGTTTCCTCCTATCAGAAGGAAACTCAGGTCATTCTAGGTCTGTCGAACCCTGTGGTACTTCGGGATGACCTTATGCATCTAGACCATGCTTCCATTCAGGGGTTTGGTTGACGGTTCAACCCCCGATCCTTTTCTTATTAACTGATCTCTTATAGTTTTCACATTCTTTCCTCTAGTGATATCATGGCTAGTACTTTCAAGGCTTCACCCCCACAATCAGTTATTGGAAATTAAAAAATAATACATTTACATTTTTCCCATTCCACAACATGGTAATCCTAATTAATGATTAATTACAAGTTGGG
>JASDQU010372920.1:142258-161436 GCA_032191745.1 Picea mariana
TGTAAATGTATTATTGTTTGAATTGCCAACAACTGACTGTGGGGGTGAAGCCTTGAAAGTACTGGCCATGATATCACTAGAGGAAAGAATGTGAAAACTATAAGAGAGGGTTAATTATGTCAAATGAACCCTAACTACCCTTTGATGAGGATAATAAACCTCCTCCAGATCCCAAGAAGATAAATCAGTTAATGAAGAAAGGACCAGTGGTTGAACCATTAACCACCCCATGGATGGAAGCACAGTCTAGCTGCATAATGTTATCCTGAAGTACCATAGTGTCCTGTAGACCCAGACTGACCTGAGTTTCCTTCTGACAGAAGGAACAAGATAGGAAGGAGAACCTTCCCAAGGAGGGGTGTGCATGCAAGACAAGAAAAGGATGGATAGGAGAGTGGAGATCGCGGGGGAGCTCTCCCACTGAGAATGAGCAGAAGGCCATGAGTTTGATGCTGAGGAAGCATCTGATAAACCTCGTCGAGGCCGTAATAGAGAAAGAAATCTATGATAGTTTGCAGATAACGAGACCTGAGAAGAAGGCTGCAAGCTTGATGTTGAGGAAGCATCTGATAAACCTCACAGAAGATGTGAAAGACAAAGGATCGTTGAGAATTGGCGTAAATTCCCTAGTGATATCATGGCTTGGAAAGGGGATGGCTAGCACTTGGAAAGGGGATGGCTAGAGCGCTAAGAATGAATGCCTCTAACCCTATGGTTGGGTGGAAAGGTGAACACCCACAGTCAGTTATTTGGCTGCAACGTGTAATAGATAAGTATTCTCATATCTTGTGTAACTGAACTATAACTGTGAATTAAAGTTGGATATCCTATGAATGTTTCTGAGATGTGCATGTTTGCTTGATAATTAGACTGTATCCCTTTATATTTTCTTTATTGTGTATGTAAGAAAGTAAGGAACTATATGTTTTGTACACGTAAATGCTCAAGCCCTGTAGTGACATAAGCTTAATCAGAAGTACTGTGAGTTCGTCGACCTTGGACATAGTTACCCGTATGCATGTCAAAACTCCTAGCTGTTTTGAGTATCCTGGGAAAAAGGAGTCTGTTAAGATTAGGAGAAAGAGCGCAAAGTACAAGTCAGTGCCTAATTTTTTCAGAACTGACAAAGCTCAGGAAGGATAGTGAGATTTAAGTCTCGAAAGGGAAGATTCTTTCGTTTGGAAGATGAGTGCATGAGATCCATTCGGGAGGACCCAAGGTCTGTCACGACTGTTAGATTTGGAGGAGCGTAGGTGTTAACTCCTCGACTCATTTAGTCTTCGTGAGTTCGACGAGTTTTGGTATTTGTCTTAAGAAAGACAGATCCTCTGAAGTCCCGGAGCTCGAAGCTAATCTGGGCCATAGATCTAAGGATGACTGGAAACTATTCCAACCGTCAGATCTACTATGTAGTCAGCCTGGCATTGACCGCTTCGGGAGGACATGGGTGTTGTAACTTCAAAACCCCTGAAGGCCAGAGTCGTGAAGTAATGTGGAACGTGGATCTAAGGATCCTTCAGGATCCCTCTCAGTCATCGATATACGAGGGATGCATGGTGCTAGATCCTTTAGTATGGAGAATTTATACTCTAGGGGAATTGAGGTGTGGTGTTTCAATAAGATCTGAAGCCCGAAGTAATGAGAGTTGTTGATTTGAGGGAACCTCGAAACTTATCCTAACCATCAGATCTAGGCTGTGGTTAACCCAACGCTGACCAACTCTGGGAGAAAAGAGGAGTTTGCATCACAAAACCCCCGAACGTCAAAGTTACAAAGTAGCAGAGGTCGTTGATTCAAGGGTTACATGTACATACCTTAGACGGGATATCAAAGGGCATGAAAGATGATCAGTCCAGAGTGACATGGCACAATGACATCATCCATGGTGACGTGGACCCAATTTTGATGTTCCATGTATCACTCAGATTCATATGTATCACATACCCTATAGACCCATTGGAATGTGACACATGTCATCCCTAATGAGGGCACATGTCGCCCCTATCCCTTCTACGTGTCAACCCCTGGTACATGCCCACCTAGCCAAAGTGGTTGGTGAAGTGACCGGAACTCCGAGAGTCTAAGACTTCGGGACTCCGGAGGATTTGGGGTGTAGTATTGTAGAGAGGTTGAAAGGCCTGAAGGACAGAGCCACATGGGAAAATATCTGGTACTCTGGAGGTCTAACACACCGGAAGGAAGCCGTTGTAAAAGGTTAAAGAATCCTAAATTCATAGGGAGATGAAGGAGATATGAACCGTCCATCAACCGGGACTTGTGTCAGTATATCATTAAATTCGGAGGAGAGTCACTCCAGAGGATTTGAATCTTGGTGCTATGAAAATCCCCAAAGCTCGGAGTAACAAAGAGGATATCAACCATCCATCGTTTGGGGATGAGTGGCAGGCGATATGTTACTTTGGAGGATAGCCACTTTGAAGAAAAGTGGAACAAGAACTCTCAAAGGCCCGGAGGCCGAAGTTCACCTGAGTTGTTGATCTCAAAGGAAAGGTGTCAGAAGATCTGTCACTCCAGAGGAAGGCTCGTTGCGAGAATTCAAGAACTATTGAAGGTCAAAGCACCAAAGTTCATCGTAACTGTTGGTAGTGGAGGACGCATGTCAGGAGATCTAACACTCCGGAAGGATTGCACTTCAGAGGTTTTTTTTTGTGAGTACATTGGAATTCACCGAAGCGCAGAGTCCCGAAGTAATCATGGGTCGTTGATATTGAAAGAAAACAGGGACCACTGATCCCTGTAGCATACCCGAAATTTGTCGATTTGACAGTTCAAGAGATTTGTGGTGTCATAAGTTGAAAACATCTAGAGCCCGAAGCACAGAAATAGGAACCTATTGTCTTGGTATCTAGTCATAGCCCATAGTCGTATGTGATTGTGGTCGGAGGGAAGGGGATAGGCCTGGAATTCAAATCTGAATGTCGAATGTTGAATTCCCTGCTAGCCTTTGAGTTAGCCGAGGATCAAACCCAGTCGTTGGATTGTTTGGTGGATGGATCTTCACCATAGATTTAGGAACGTTGGAAGCTCCGGGATATCAGAGAACTCGGGATGAAGCATATTGAGTCGGATCCACATGGAAGCCCCATGGCCCCGACCAATGAAAACCTAAGGAACTTGGGAGAGGTATATATGCCATTTTTGAGCTCAGTTTTGAGCATGGAGACCGTGGTTGGAAAGATTTGGACGAGTAGAATGTGATAGAGACCCTGAATGGAGGATTTGATTACTTAAGGAGAATGAAATTTTGATGCCCCATTCCTTAAAAATTCTTATAAGGGGTTGGGTGTGTTACAAATTGATATCAAAGCATGGAAACAACACTTGGCCTACTTGGGCTCATGAAAGAGTCAAGTGATAACTACTCTTACAGGAGTAGGGATATGTTGATCAATGTAACACACCAATGGTGTGGATGTCAAAATTTCACTCTTCTTAGGAGAATCAAAACCCACATTTGGGGTCTATATTCCATTCTGCTCTTCCAGAGCTTTCCAACCATAGTCTCCATGCTCTGAATCGAGCTCAGAGCTAGAAGATATCCTCTCCCAAGTTCTTTAGGTTCTTCCATCCATCTATACTCGCATATGACCACAGGCTATGACTAAATGCCAAGACAACCACCGCGTGAATCCTATGGAGTGGGAATCTCTGAAGTTCACAATCCGACATCGCATGTCCTCAGAAATTTTTATGGCCCCGATTCACTTCGGGACTTCGGTGTTCAGGAGTTTCGAATGCTCCAAAGTCTTTTCTCCCTGAAGCATAGATGATTTTAGGGGCTAAATTTCACAAATGGGCTAATTTTCCATGGTTTTTCCCAAAAAAAGATTCACTAATTTCCATTTTTTCTAAAAATGGTTCACCCAAATTCCATAGAATAAAATTGTTTTGCCTTAAAAATCGCGAAAATTTTATAATATTTTTACAAAACTATTGCCAAACATTTTACATTTTTCATATTAAGGGCTTGTAATATTAGCCCATGTTTCTACATTTTAATATAAATTTTCATCCTTAAAATCATCCCTACCCCGAAGTACTACGTACCCAGAGTTACAGATCAAGCGATACACGTCCCTCATGATCAACGACTGTGATCTACTTCGGGACTTCGGCGTTGAGGAGTTTCAAACACTCCAATCACCTCTTTCCTCTGAAGTGCTCCATACTCAGAGTTATAGATCGATCACCACGTGTTTTCCTTGATCAATGGTCGATATTCGTCCTTTGTGCTGCTTCGGGTGCCTTGCAGTTAATGCTCCTCCAGATTATTTCTTCTAGAGTACCAATCCTCCAAAGTGATGGATCTCACACCACACGTCCTATTCCAATGGATGGTTCAGATGAACTTTGGCTCTCCGACCTTCGGGAGTTCTTGTTCAACACGCTCCCTTTTCTCCTGGAGTAACTTTCTTCTGAAATGGAAGATCTTCTGCCATGTGTCCCTTCCAATGAATGACTGAGATGACTTCAGGACTCTGGCCTTTGCAAATCCTCATGCCTTCACACTTTGAATCTCCCAGAGTGACTTCTCTCTGGAGTTCAAGATCTCACGACACCTATCCCCTTGGCTTGGACAACTTAGATCTGCTTCGATTCTTCGGCTCTTCAGGAGTTTTGCGATGCAAACTCCTCTTTTCTCCTGGAGTCGGTCAATGTCAGGATGACCACAACCTCAGTCTGACGATCTAAGGGTATCTACGTGACCCCATAGATCTATGGCTTGTAACTTTCATTCAAGGGTCCCTCGAGTCCCAATGTGTGCTACTTCGAGAGGGACACCTGGAAACTTCGTCACTCGACACATGGGCCCCCACATGATCTCGACGTAATACACGTGTCCCCACAATCTAACAGTCATGAGGGACCCCGAAGGATCCTTAGATCCATGGTCCACATTAACTTTGGGACTTCGGGGGTTTTGGTGTTACCAAACCTCTGTCATCCCGAATTGTTCAACGCTAGGATGACTATATCGTAGATTGGAAGGTTAGGATAGTTCCCGTGCATCCTCAGATCTACAGCCCATATTAAGTTCAAGACTTCGAGACTTTGGGGGATTCACCTCTCGTGCGACAAATATGCTCAATTCACTAGACTCACAAAGTCCGAAGCGCTCTAAGGGTTAACACCTACGTTCGTTCTCTAGATCCAACGATCGTGAAGAAATTCATATCCTCCCAGACTAATCTCATCCATTTGTCTTCCAAACAAAAGGATCTCTCCTTTTGGGGCTTGAATCTCGCCATCCTTTTCAAGCTTTGTCATCTCCTTAAGTTCTTAGGTATTTTGCGTTATTTCTCCTGAACTTAACACTTAGAGAAATATTTTGCGCACCCCTTGCACTCATTTATCAACTCTAGAACTTAAGGGGGTTCTCGGTCTCTGCCTGCCTCACAAAGACTCTATGAATATATGCACTACCTCTCCTGATCTTAACAAACTCTTCCCTTCAGAACAACTGGGAGTGTCAGCATGCACACGTGAGGCTATGCCCAAGGTCAACAAATTCACAATTCATTTATTTTAACTTGAGCCACCACGAGGCTGGGGTATTTACGTGTACAAGCTAGAGAATTCCTTATTTTATTAAATACACAATTAGGGAGAATTAAAGGGATACAGTATAACCATTGAACAAACATGCACATTCCTGCAACATTCATAGGATATCTAACTTTAATTCACAGTTACCGCTTAAATACATAGGATATGAGAATACTTATCTATTACAGGTTGTAGCCAACTAATTGACTATGGGTGTTTTCCTTTCCACCCAACCATAGGCTCATAGGAATTCATTCTTAGTTCTCTGGCCACCCCTGTGCCAAGCCATGATATCACCAGGGAACTTATGCCAATTCTCGATGATCCTTTCTCTTTCACATATTCTGTGAGGTTTATCAGGTGCTTCATCAACATCAAGCTCACGGCCTTATGCTCAGGTTCTATTCTCTTCATACTCTCAAAGATTTTTCTCTTTGTCATGGCCTCAACGAGGTTTATCATATGATTCCTCAGCATCAAACTCATGGCCTTCGACTCATTCTCTGTTGGCGTGTTCCTCTCACTCTCCACTCTTCTTTTCATATCCTCTTGTGTGCCTTGCATGCACATCCATCCTATCATGTTTCCTCCTATCAGAAGGAAACCTGGGTCATTCTGGGTCTACCGAACCCTATGGTACTTCGGGCTGACCTTATGCAGCTAGACCATGCTTCCATTTAGGGGGTTGGTTGATGGTTCAACCCCTGATCCTTTTCTTATTAACTGATCTCTTATAGTTTTCACATTCTTTCCTCTAGTGATATCATGGCTAGTACTTTCAAGGCTTCACCCCCACAGTCAGTTATTGGAAATTAAACAATAATACATTTACATTTTTCCCATTCCACAACATGGTAATCCTAATTAATGATTAATTACAAGTTGGGGGAAAGTGGGGTGTTACAATCAATATTACTAGTAAGACCTGAATGTGAATGACAGAGGTGGAAGAAATTATGTTATGAAGCTGCATGATCCAAACAAGGGACATGAACTGAGTTGTTCTGTTATAGTGTAACATTGTCTATATGCTAGGGCAAACATATTCTCTTGCAGTTAAGAGGACCAGTGAAAATGTGTAGGGTCAGTTTACTTGACCTATAATGGTTGAAACCGATAGCAGGGATAATTTATTTACGCAAGATAAAGAGGAGTCCTTTGGGAATGTTGCTAATTGATCTGAAAATGGAATGAATATGTTTCCAATAGATCTTAAAAATGAAGAAGACTTATCTCTTGAAATTGCAAGTGTAAAATGGCATGTGTTTGGGTAATAGGATCAGTTTAATAACACATAAAATTAGTGAGTTTTACTTAAGCATGAGAAGCATATCGGACTGATAAAAACCACCAACAATGAACACATAACACAACAAATGATAAAGGAGTTCACCCCTCTCTTGGGCTATGTAGTATCCCCAAAAATAAATTATTATGAAGTCTGAAATTACTTAGGAATTTATTTTTGTTTTTGGTAAATTCAAAATTGGAAAATTATTTCCATTTATGGCAATTCCGAATTTCGAATTTAGTTAATTGTAAATTATGATTATGACTATTGGGAAAATATTTGATTTTCCCCAACCAACTCTTTGACTATGACACTTGTAAGAAACAAATATTTTTGTAATTATTGCCGAGAGACAAATGGAATAGCCAGGTTGAAATTAGCTGACCATGACTCCATGAGTGGGGAACATGTTGGAACTACCTTAGGGATGAATGTTACAAGTGGAAAATCAGGAATTTGGCCATTGGCAGCCCTCGAAAATCATATATTTGTAACGCTGCAAAAATTCCCAAGGGGAAAATACCTAGGCACAAATGCTGATCCAGATGGATATCGGTGGCCACCCACCTTCTCCAATTGGCCCAAAACATGTTTCTGGCAATTTTGGTAATTTACTATTTTTAGCAGTTTTTAACTTCCGAGGCCATTTTGAGGCCCTAAACGATGGTTTTTGAGAAAATGGGGAGCAACATGGATCATAGATCATGTTTCTCACCCAAAAGTTGTAGTTCTTGGATAGATCTTTCCAACGAGCTATTGAGCGCCCCAAACGGAGATCATATGCAAAAGTTATGCCCCTGGGAAGTTGATGTATCAACTACCCCCATCAGGGCCCACAAACCTTTTGTATTTTCATCTTTCGGGGTTAGGGTTTTGGATTTTACTTTTGTTAAAAAGGCCCTTAGAGCCTCATTGTAATGATCATCTTCTCACGGATGCGAGTAGCCGTATCTCTTCTCAGAGATAATCTGCTACCATTCTAGTGAGTCTCTCACTCTGTATTTTACAGTCTCTGTACATTTATTTCATTAATAGAAATCGTGTATTACTGTATATCTATGACTCTTGTTATTTCCTCTATATCTCTGTTATATTGTTGTGTCTCTTGCAATATCTCTAAATATTTATGTGTTATATCTCCGCTCTCATTTCGTACCGAAAATAATCCAGATCAAATGCTTTTGGACATATAGCATATGGGAGGAGGTAGGACGCTGCCTAGTATGCTGGGGGGGAAAAGAGGATTATCACTTGCTGTTATGAGCACTATTTTCTGAGTGTGAGGTAAGGAGATGATTTTCTCTGAAACTGAAGAAGGACTATAGATAAGGAGGAGTTCTGGAGTTCTCCCTCATGGATTCATGGTCAGGCTAGGGGGTGAACGAAGCAAGTAGATTGGATGTTTTATTCTATGCTTGGGAGGAACCTAGTTGTTCCCTTTGTTGTTTCATCACTTGTTCATACATGTTCATCCACTCTTCCCTGTTTTGAATTTCTATTGAATAAATAGCTGGTAGGATACATTCTTTTTCTTGGATGGATGACCTATAGTTTTATATTTGATAGAATGCATCTACATATGAATTAGTAGAATGATACGAATTATCTTTGTTAGATAATGGATAAGTGGGATAAAATGAATTATAGGATGAATCCTTGGAGGTTTGATTTTGTTGACGAATTAAGTAATAGAATTAATGTTATCTGTTGTAGGAATGGATTTATTTTGTTAATGAATGGAGTAATAAGACTACTGTGTGTTACCTAATGTAGGAACAAATTCATTTTGTTAATGAATGAAGTAATAAACTACTATGTGTTAGTTGTTACAAGAACAATTTTATTTTCTTAATAAAGGAAGAAATAGAGCTACGGTGTGTTGGTTACGACGGGTACATGGGGTATGTCTATAAGTAAATAAAACAGAATCTGTTCAGGGTTATTTTAACCTCTACCAGCCATGCAAACACAAACATATAGATAATCAGATTCAAGTAATATTTAACTATGAAAGTACTAGACATAAATCCTGGAAACATATAAATATATATGCATATACATATTTCTGTGGATTGGAAGATGCGCAACTATATGAATAACTAAAGAGCACTTGAATTTTTGTAAAGATCAAAGTAGACCAAGAAGTGGTATAAAATATAATTTCATTATATGAGTACATGTTGCTACCGAATTAGAGTCCCAAGTTATAAAATATCTAATACACAGAAACTAATGACTAACTGTTACATAACTTGAGATTCAAGTTTCCATTTAAAGTGGCTATACATTGGAACCAATAGTTATAGTCATGTTTCATTACAATAACGCAGAGGCAAAGATTTGGTATTGTAAATACATATAAACATGTTTCATATCCTAGAGTCGAACCGATACTTAAATAAGTCTTCAACTCTACATAACACAATTTGAATATACAAATAACCCGTTGATATAGGGGTCTGGTATAAATTCTCACGATAACTGTATTCCAGGACAGAACCATTTCATTCAATAGAACATGGGTTAATATTTTAAGAGCACTATAAAATGGAACCTGAGTACCTTTTGCACAGGAAGTTGTCCTAGAATCTGGGGACTTCGAATGTGCACAGTCTTATAAGGAGACCAAGAAAAATATAATTAGTATTTAATTGGAATTAAACAGAATTTCAAATACTGAATGTAGAATAATTACCAGGGAAAAATGATTACAAAAAGAAGTAACGCAGATGAAAGTAAAGACTACACTTAGCTTGCGATTCTGGGAGAAAATGTTGTCTTTCCTCTTTGCATCAATGAGAAAGTCATCCACGGAGTCGAAGAGCTGGAGTGGGACAAGGATTTCCTGATGGGTACCCTCATAGTTAAACAAGGGTCCCATCATTATATTATTGTAATCAAACTTTAATCAATCTTTTCAAAAAAATAAAATAACAAGAAGCAATCGTAAACCCATAATTTTAAATAGCGTACAATATAAAACGTACTCCACAGAAAATGCACAATTTGGGATCACAGACAATGCTAGGAGATTTCTTCCCTCATACTTACAAAAAGAATTACAGGATTGATGACAAATAACAACGAAACCATAACAGGGTTCTGGATACCTAAATCCCTATTCCTTTTTCATACGAAAACGAGGGGTTTTAGACAGATTAATTACCGGATATCGAGAATGAAGAATAAGGTTAAAATTCATTAATTTTATTAATCCATGGAATGAACTACATAGTGAAAATCGCAACTTGTATCCATACTTGTACAAGCACGAACAGGGTGAACAAAATATCCTTGATTAAAATAAAACGTAGTTAACAACCAATAAATCCTCACCGCAACTACATATTTGACCTATGACTTCATCCCTTTAAATCTGAATATGCAAGTTTCCATAGAGGGATAGATACAAGAAGTTGATAACTCAAAGATTAAGGTTAAACAAAAATAGAATATACAACGAACACAGTTGGGGACAACCCTTTTAAAAAAGAAAAAGAAAAAAAAGGAGTAAGTTTAAACAACGAAGATCGATACCTTGCCCTGACGAAGAAATCTCATGAAGAAGATATAGGTCTTGTTAGAGAAATTGAGCATTCCTTCTTATACAAGAATACTCGACATCGATTTCTTCTAGAGGTCTTTATAATAGGGTTTCATCACTGGTTTTATAATGATAGGTATGCCACGAGCAAATAAATACCAGGCTACACAACAAATAAAATGACAGAGGGTATTTGTTGATTAACAAAACCCTAAATACATTAGGGACTATCCCTGAATCAAAAACTGAGAACCGCTTGTCTAGGAGACTTCACAAGTTAATGGCCTCTACGAAAACGAGTGACTACCTCATGAAGGAAGACACAATACATCACCACTGTATATCTATCCATGACCGGAGGAAATAGTCCAGTGAGTTAAAGAATAATGAAGGGGAGAACCTTCACTAGAAATCGTAAAGAATAATAGTTACAAAGTTATTTTCACTATGATAAAAACCTTCTGAAAGTACCACATGACTATCGAAAGCATAAGCATGTCGTGGACTTACCAGACAGTTACATAGCCTTGTATGCTTTCCACCGGGTAAATCTCTCCATGTCGTTGACCTTCCTCACTGAAGGAAAAACACAGAGTTAGCACTGAAGCACCATGCATAAGACTCACAATAGCCTGGAAACCCTTCACCGTGTAGAGTAATAGTGAGAAGTATGAAGACTGCATCTGACCATGTGACAGGATAAAGGTGGCACAATTGTATTAGACGCGGGGTCTAGTGGAAACCTTGGGATTACCTTTCGCAGGGTCTCCATTAATGGACTGAACAGAGGTTTTAACTCACGTCTGACAAAACCCTTTCGATTTCATACCAAGTTATTGCGAGAGAGGACAACTCCTTTAAGGCGTGATACACAGGATTATCAAATCTGGTTTTATTGTTTAGTTAAGGTGTGACTAACAGTTCGTTACCAATGAGGTTTTTCGAAAGACAACGATGATAATAATATTCAGAATTTTTAATCACGACCAGTGAACACAAGGCCTTTGTTTGGCCATTTAAATTAACGTATAATCATCGTTATGTTAGGCCTATAACCTTTTCATTAAAGGTACATTCCTTCGATCCTTTATGACATGAACATTGTCTATTGCGTAGGGAGATTTATTTTGTAATGTCGAATGGGGCTTGCTTGTGTGCACTAACATGGAAGTCTATGTTTAGAAATGAGTATAGGACTAAGAGTCCTATGTATAATACAAACAAATATATGGAAGGATTATAATACTAGTAGGGTTGAAGGTTGATAAAGGTGAATGCTTAAATGTGAAAGGTTAATCATTGTAGATATGCTTGAAATCCAAGAGGCTAAGGTATAGCAAAGTCACCCTTGCCCTTATGTATAGAATTTTTGTGCAGTATGAGGTAAGTCAGAGTTAGAATCTTTGCGATGACAGTTCATCATTTTGATAACTAGAAAATATAAACCTCGCAGAAGTTAACAACAATGATAATTAGCTACTTATATTAACTATAAGTCTTCCATAATAAGTTGTTCAGAGAGAAAGAAGATTTAATGTTCCTAAAAAAAAAATTATTGGTAAATTTGGGGTAAATTATTGGTACCATAGATTTATAGGGGGATTCTCCAAGATTGAATACCCTATCACATCTTTACAAAAGAAGGGAACCAAGTTTAATTGGTCACAGAAATGTCAGGACAGTTTCAATCAGTTAAAAGAATTGCTAACAACCACACCCAGTTTAAAGGTAGCAAAACTGGATAAAGACTTCACAGTCTGTGTGGATGTGAGTAAAGACAGCTTGGGGGGTGTCCTAACTCAATAAAGACACGCTATTTTCTATGAGTCCCGAAAACTAAAAGCGCACAAAAGAAACTACGTCACTCATGACTTAGAGTTAGGAGATATCATCCATGCTTTAAAGATGTGGCGACACTATATAATGGGCAGAAAATTCCTGTTGTTGACCAATAACAGTGGTGTGAAATTTTTGTTTAGTCAACTAGACCTTAACGCAAGGCAGGCAAGATGGTTGGCCTTCTTGAGCGAATTCGACTTCGAGGTAAGACACATCAAGGGTAAGGAAAATAAGGTGGGAGATGGTTTAAGTAGAATAACTCATGGGCTGTTTGAAATGAACATTAGCAGGGCTGAAAGCAACCTTGAGAAAAGGATAAGGGTTGCAAGTAATAATGACAAAAATTACATTAAAACAGTGGCAGATTTATGAAATAATGCAGAAAATTTAGACATAACAGATCTGAGTTTGGACAGAAATGGTCTACTAAGATTCAAAAACAGATTATACATACCAGATTCTATTGAATTTAAGTTAACAGTTTTGGACGAAGTACACAAGAAACCGTATTATGGTCATCCTGGATACCAAAAAATGGTAACATCACTAAGAAAGTTATTTTATTGGCCTAATATGAAGGGAGAAACCGCAGAATACTTATCTAAGTGCCAAGATTGTCAATAGGTGAAAGTTGAACACCAGCATCCAGCCAGCCTATTGCCTCCTCTACCTGTGCCGGAATGGAAATGGGATACTATATCATTGGATTTTATCACAGGTTTGCCAAGAACTAAAAAATAGAATGGTTCAATTATGGTAGTAATCGATAAGCTTAGTAAGTCTGCACACTTCATTCATGTAAAGTCTACTTTTAAAGCTATTAACATAGCTGAAATATTCATGAAAGAAATTTTTAGACTGCATGGTATTCCTAAAATGGTGATTTCAGATAGAGACTTGAAATTCACATCTACATTTTGGAAAGAATTGTTTGCAGGGTTAAATACTAACTTGAATTTTAGCATGAGCTACCATCCACAAACGGATGGGCAGACCGATCGAACAAACCAAATCGTGGAAGATATGCTACGAATGCATGTAAGGACAAAACTAAGAAAGTGGGAAGACTACCTGCACTTGGTGGAATTTGCGTACAACAATGGTTACCAGACATCGGCTAAGATGAGCCCCTTCGAAGTATTGTACAACAGAAAGTGTACAACTCCGATTAGCTGGGATAACCTAGTTGAAAGACTCATGGAGGGACCATAAATGCTCCAGGAAATGGATAATACGGTAAGAAAATTACAACAAAATATAAAGGAAGCACAGGACAGACAAAAAAATTACACAGATCTGAAAACAAGATACCAGGAATTCCAAGTTGGAGACCATGTTTATTTAAAAGTCAAATCCAGAAGAAGTTCACTAAAGCTAGGAATCTATTCCAAGTTAGCGCCCAGGTTTTGTGGCCCTTTCTATATCTTAGCTCGAATTGGACCCGTGGCATATCAACTTGCACTTCCTACAAATCTAAAAATTCATAATGTGTTTCATGTTTATTTGTTAAAGAATTATGTTCATGATCTTACTCACATGATCGATTGGAACATGGTGCAGGTGTAACTAGAAGGCGAGTTCCAAGTGGAACCTCTGCGCATTCTGGACATGAGAGAAATAACACTACAGAACAAAACTGTCACCCAAGTAAAAGTGCAATGGAAGCACTTTAGCCTTGAGGAGGCCACTTGGGAACTGGAGGGAGATTTGCAGAAATCTCATCCAACCCTATTCGGAGAAAGGAATGAACATTGAGGAAAGTGTTGTACTGAAGGGGGAAAGGATGTAATATCCCCAAAAATAAATTATTATTAAGTGTGAAAATACTTAGGAGTTTATTTTCGTTTTTCGTAAATTCGAAATTGGAAAATTATTGCCATTTATGGCAATTCCAAATTTCAAATTTAGTTAATTGTAAATTATGATTATGACTGTTGGGAAAATATTTGATTTTCCCCAACCAACTCTTTGACTATGATACTTGTAAGAAAAAAACATTTTTATAATTATTGTTGAGAGACAAATGGAACAACCAGGTTGAAATCAACTGACATTGAATCCATGAGTGGGGAACATGTTGGAACTACCTCAGGGTTGAATGTTACAAGTGGAAAATCATAAATTTGGCCATTGGCAACCCCTATTCGGAGAAAGGAATGAACATTGAGGAAAGTGTTGTACTGAAGGGGGAAAGGATGTAATATCCCCAAAAATAAATTATTATTAAGTGTGAAAATACTTAGGAGTTTATTTTTGTTTTTCGTAAATTCGAAATTGGAAAATTATTTCCATTTATGGCAATTCCGAATTTTGAATTTAGTTAATTGTAAATTATGATTATGACTGTTGGGAAAATATTTGATTTTCCCCAACCAACTCTTTGACTATGATACTTGTAAGAAAATTTTTTTTTTATAATTATTGCTGAGAGACAAATGGAACAGCCAGGTTGAAATCAACTGACATTGAATCCATGAGTGGGGAACATGTTGGAACTACCTTAGGGTTGAATGTTACAAGTGGAAAATCATAAATTTGGCCATTGGCAACCCCTGAAAATCAGGGATTTTTAAAGCTGCGAAAATTCCCAAGGGGAAAAGACCTAGACACAAACGATTTTAGATATATAGCATATGGGAGGAGGTAGGACGCTGCCTAGAATGCTCAGGGAAAAAAGAGGATTATCACTTGCTGTTATGAGCACTATTTTCTGACTGTGAGGCAAGGAGAAGATTTTCTCTGAAACTGACGAAGGACTATAGCTAAGGAGGAGTTCTAGATTTTTCCCTCATGGATTCATGGTCAGGCTAGGGGGTGAATAGAGCAAGTAGATTGGTTGTTCTGTTCTATGGTTGTGAGGAACCTAGTTGTTCCCTTCGTTGTTTCAACACTTTTTCAGATATGTTCATCTACTCTTCCCTGTTTTGAATTTATGTTGAATAAATAGCTAGTAAGATACATTATTTTTCCTGGATGGATGACCTATGGTTTTATAGTTGATAGAATACATCTCCATATGAATTAGTAGAATGATATGAATTATCTTTGTTAGATAATGGATAAGTGGGATAAAACAAATTATAGGATGAATCCTTAGAGGTTTGATTTTGTTGACGAATAAAGTAATAGAATTACTCTTATCTGTTGTAGGAATGGATTTATTTTGTTAATGAATGGAGTAATAAGACTACTGTGTGTTACCTATTGTAGGAACAAATTCATTTTGTTAATGAATGAAGTAATAAATTACTATGTGTTAGTTGTTACAGGAACAGTTTTAGTTTGTTAATAAAGGAAGAAATAGACCTATTGTGTGTTGGTTACGACAGGTACATGGGGTATGTCTATAAGTAAATAAAATAGAATCTGTTCAAGGTAATTTTAACCTCTACCAATCATGCAAACACAGACATATAGATAATTAGATTCAAGTAATATTTAATTGTGAAAGTACTAGACATAAATTCTGGAAACATATAAATATATATATATGCATATACATATTTCTGTGGATTGGAAGATGCGCAGCTATATGAATAAATAAAGAACGTTCGAATTTTTGTAAAGATCAAAGTAGAGAAAGAAGGGGTATAAAATAGAATTGCATTATATGAGTACATATTGCTATTGAATTAGAGTCCCGAGTTATAAAATATCTAATACACAGAAATTAATGACTGACTGTTACATAACTTGAGATTCGAGTTTTCCATTTAAAGTGGCTATACATTGGAGCCAATAGTTACAGTCCTGTTTCATTACAATAACACAGAGGAAAATATTTGGTATTGTAAATACATATAAACATGTTTCATATCCTAGAGTCGGACCGATACTTAAATAAGTCTTCAACTCTACATAACACAAACTGAATATTCAAATAACCCGCTCATATAGGGATCTAGTACAAATTCCCACAATAATTGTATTCTAGGACATAACCATTTCATTCAATAGAACCTGGGTTAATATTTTAAGAGTGCTATAAAAGGGAACGCGAGTACCTTTTGCACATGAAGTTTTCCTGGAATCCGGGGACTTCGAATGCGCATAGTCCTGTAAGGAGACCAAGAAAAATATAATTAGTATTTAATTGGAAGTAAACAAAATTTCAAATATTGAATGTAGAATAATTACCAGGGCAAAATGATTACAAAAAGAAGTAACGTAGATGAAAGTAAAGACTACACTTAGCTTGTCGTTTTGGGAGCAAATGTCGTCTTTCATCTTTGCATCAATGAGAAAGTCATCCACAGACTCGATGGGGTGAAGTGGGCCAAGGATTGCCTGATGGGTACCATCGCAGTTAAACATGGGTCCCATCATTAGATTATAGTAATCAAACTTTAGTCAATCTTTTCAAAAAAATAAAATAACAAGAAGCAATCGTAAACCCAAAATTATAAATAGCGTATAGTATAAAACGTACTCCACAGAAAATGCACAAATTCGGATCAAAAACAATGCTAGGATATTTCTACCCTCGTACTTTCAAAAGAATTATAGGATTGATGACAAAGAACAACGAAATCATAACAGGGTTCTGGATACCTAAATCCCTGTTCCTTTTTCATATGAAAATGAGGGGTTTTAGACAGATTAATTATTGGATTTCCAGAACGAAGAATAAGGTTAAAATTCATTAAAGTTATTAATTCCTGGAATGAGCTACATAGTGAAAGTCATAACTTGTATCCATACTTGTATAGGCACGAACAAGGTGAATAGAATATCCTTGATTAAAATAAAATGTACTTAACAGTCAAGAAATCCTCACCGCAACTACAGATTTGACCTACGACCTCATCCCTTTAAATTTTAATATGCAAGTTTCCACAGAGGGACGAATATAAGAAGTCGATAACTCAAAGATTAAGGTTAAACCAAAACATAATCTACAACGAACACAGTAAGGGACAACCCTTTAAAAAAAAAAGGAGTAAGTTTAAACAACGAAGATCGATACCTTTCCCTGACGAAGAAATACCGTGAAGATATGGGTCTTGTCAAAGAACTTTAGTGTTTGTTCTTATACAAGAATACTTGACATCGATTTCTTTTAGAGGTCTTTATAATAGGGTTTCATCACTAGTTTTATAATGATAGGTATGCCATGAGAAAATAAATACAAGGTTTCACAACAAAGAAAATGATGGAGGGTATTTGTTGATTGGCAGAACCCTAAATACATTAGGGAGTATCCCCGAATCAAAAAATGAGAACTCCCTGTGTAGGAGACTTGACAAGTTAATGGCCTTTACAAAATGAGTGACTACCTCACGAAGGAAGACGCAAGACATCACCACTGTAGATATATTCATGACCGGAGGAAATAGTCTAGTGAGTTAAATAATAATGAAGGGAAGAACCTTCACTAGAAATCGTAAAGAACAATAGTTGCAGAGTTATTTTCACTATGATAAAAACCTCCCGAAAGTACCACCCAACTAATGATAGCATAAGCATGTTATGGACTTACTAGATAGTCGCATAGCCTTGTATGCTTTCCACCAGGTAAATCTCTCCAGGTCATTGGCCTTCCTAGCCAAAGGAAAAACACAGAGTTAGCACTGAAGCACCACACAGAAGATTCACAATAGTCTCGAAACCCTTCACTGCATAGAGTAATAGTGAGAAGTATGAAGATTGCATCTAACCATGTGACGGGATGGAGGTGGCACAATTGTATTGGACGCGGGGTCTAGTGGAAACCTCGGGATTACCTTTCATAGGGTCTCCATTAATGGACTGAACAGAGGTTTTAACTCACGTCTAACAAAACCCTTTCGATTTCATATTGAGTTATTGCGAGAGAGTACAACTCCTTTAAGGGATGATACACAGGATTATCAAATCTAGTTTTATCATTCAGTTAAGGCATGACTAACAGTTCATTATCGATGAGCTTTTTCGAAAGACAATGATGATAATAATAATATTCAAAAGTTTTAATCACGACCAGTGAACACAAGGCTTTTGTTCGGCCATTTAAAGTAACCTATAATCACTGTTATGTTAGGCCTGTAACCTTTTCATTAAAGGTACATGCCTTCGATCCTTTATGACATGAACATTGTCTGTTGCGTAGGGAGATTTATTTTGTAATGTTGAATGGGGTTTTCTCGTGTGCGCTAACATGGAAGTCTATGCTTAGAAATAAGTATAGGACTAAGAGTCCTATGTATAATACAAACACATATATGGAAGGATTATAATACTAGTAGGGTTGAATGTTTATAAAGGTCAATGTTTAAATGTGAAAGGTTAATCATTGTAGATATGCTTGAAATATGAGAGGTTAAGGTATAGCAAAGCCACCCTTTCCCTTCTATATAGAATTTCTGTGCAGTATGAGGAAAGTCAGAGTTAGAATCTTTGAGATGACAATTCATCGTTTTGATAACTAGAAAATATAAACCTCACAGAATTTAACAACGATGATAATTACCTACTTATATTAACTATAATTCTTCCAGAATAAGTTGTTCAAAGAGAAATAAGATTTAATGTTCCTCAAAAACAAAAACAAAAATTGGTAAATTTGGGGTACATTACATATGGTATCAAAGAAAAGGTTACAACACTTGGACCTTAAATAGAGCCAAAAATGTTTTCTTAGCACATGCTTTCTGTTTAATCAAAAAACTAATAAAACTATTATTGTTACAAACAAAAAAACTTTATTTATGTTGTGATCATGGAAACACATAATGAAGTAGAGATCAGACTCGAGGAAAATCATGAGCAAAGACCGCTTGGAGATCCGAGGTAGAATAGTGATGGAATTTCACCTACTGAGGTTCTGGAAACCATGAGAAATATCATTATGGAATTGTAAGTTTTCAAAGAAGACAATAAGAAACTGAAAAAATCATAGCAAGAACAACAAGAAATAAATGAAGTACTGTTGCGTAGCATAGTAACAAAGAAAATCTA
>JASDQU010372922.1:56471-67156 GCA_032191745.1 Picea mariana
CCCTCTATTGCACAAAGGTATTAGCCACTCACAAGATATGAATCAACCTGGAGTAAGTTCTAAACTGAGGAATTTAACAACAAAACAAAAAGTGTTTACAGAAACTCACTCTGCACGAAGCTTTCTATTTTCCTCACGAAGTTCGAGAAGCACATGCTCTTCACTCGGCGATTGCATCTGTGAAGTTGGGTCGGTGGCCCTCTCAGCTGCTTTATTTGATGTCAACTGCCTCACAATAAAAACCAGCATGGCATCATTCTATCAATCCATTCATTACTTACTTTGAAGCAGATTAGATTGCAACCAGAAATGATATAAAATCATTGCACAGCACTTCGCTCGATTTAGAAAGAATTCAATAATAATTCTTCCAATCTCAAAATTTCAAATCACAGTCACAATTTCATAACAAGGGTCAGGCATAAAGGAACAATTACAGTGGCATCTTTTGGTACTACAGGCGCAGGTGGTCCCATGGAAGTTAGCGGTGTGGATGGTGAAGGCTCTGAGATCTTCCTTTTCTTCAATTCTTGCTTATCTCCATGAGAAGTTTGAGGTACTAAGCCTGCGTGAAGAACAGTTATCAGAATATTGAGAAGTGAAATAAATTTCATTTTTTTAGTATAAAAAAAAATGAATTGATGTGAGTGTTTCTTGTCCCATAAATAAGGGGTTTTTTATAATAATTTGGTATGACTTGACCTTAATCTTAAAAATAGATTATTATTATTATTATTATTATTATTATTATGTCTTTTACAATACCTGAACCCTCTGATCGTGATGAGTAAGAGAGAACAGGAGAAGCCCGATCGTTTGCACTGCTGTGTAAAAGAATATCAGGAGATGAGACTGTTGCACTTTGTGAAGACTCACGATATGATAGTTTGGACAAATCTGGTTCAACATGATCACTTATCCTCTCTGAGATTATATGTTGTCCATTCTGATTAAAACTGATCCCTTGCTCTTTCTGTGTTTCCTTTGCTGATACTAGTACAGTACCACTGTAATTGGTTGAGACTAGTTGAACTTCAGTGCCAGCTGTATTACCCAGTAGTTGGGCAGGATGAGGAACAAGTTCCTGGAGGCCTGAGCTATTATTATCATTATTCCTGGGTGGCTCATCAACAGACTTAGATTTACGCTTACCTTGGGATGGTGCTTCGTAACCGACATTAGTACAATTCCTTTTCCTGTACACAGGATCACCAAACAAACACAGATGAGCGAAGCAACTCAAGTTTCCTGCCTATGTCTGCAATATCCATGAACAATTTAAACTTTTGAGGTAATCAATACTATGCAACAGCAGTAGTCTAAACGTTCTACGAAATGATTTTTTTTCAGCGATATTTTTTGGGGATCTTTGACCGAAATCTAACTAGAAATTGTTACATCCACAGATTTGAGTGATTATTTCTGTATAATCCTGAGTAGAGGTTTTTAAGCATGCTGAATCCATTTTTACATTCAAAAATTGATTTTAAACAACAAAAAATAATGATTTCGTGCAGATTTATGTCGTCAGATTCCGACACTAAAAAACCAATTCATAAAACAATTAGACAAAGCCCTATGCAATATATTACCTTGTAAATATAAGCTACGAAACACAAGCTACGAAGGGTTGATGATGAAAGTTTCAGAACTGCAGAAATATTGAAAAAAAAACCCTATTTTTAAGGTGTACACGGGTTGTAGAGGAGAAGGGCGTGTACGTATGAGGGCTGGTAGTATAATAGGGCTCGTACATATGAGAAAATCCATGAAAGCTTGCATTGTTGAGGGTACCAGTTTCTCAGAGTCTGAAAGCAAGCTCCCAAGAAGGTCTATAGTGATCAGGTACAACATATCTATCTACAAAGTCAAAAGGTATGTCATATTCTTATGTGTACTTGGATATTGTTGTCTCCATGAGAGATGGTTATGGGAGTTTGAGGTTTTCCCTAGAGAGGGTGTTGGATGTATGAAACTTATGGTATGAGCTATATCTACATAAATGCAACACTAATATGTTGGTATTTTTCATTGGTTCAAGTGTTGAGACATAGTTGTATTTCTTGGTACATGTTTGAGGGTTTTGGTTGTGAAGTTGTTTGTATGGTGTGAGGCTGCATATCAGTAAGGGTTTGATGTCTAGTCCATGTGAGGATTATTACACTTGTTCATGATTGTACACACATGTATGGCACATGACTAGAGAGACATAGATGCACTTGGTTAAGGAATGTATAAAATGATGTATGCACATGGCACATCTACATATAAGACACAGTGAGAGGTTGCGACTTGATGTGACAGAGGCAACAAAGTGTTTGAAGTTTCAAAAAAGGTGAAAACTCTAGCTTACTGAAGGTGTACATAGATTGTCGTATAGACAAGATGCATACATACGTAGGCTATAGTATAGACAAGGCACATACATGCGCGAGCTGCAGTATACATAGGTCGCGTAATTGTTGGGTTTTTTTGGTACAGGCTGAGTACAAGTACAGGTTGGTTATAGTTCAATGGAACATGTTGGTTACAAGTTGTTGGTACAGGTTGGTACATGTTTACAGTGGTATATCTCACAATGACAATGTGGCAATGGTTTCATCATTTGACACTTATATTTTAGGGCGGCAGGACAGAGCAAGGATAGGTGGTTGTAGCCACCTTTTGGTTGTAGCTGAAGAAAATAGAGGGTTGTAGCCTCCTTCTGGTTGTAGCGATAGAATTGGGGAGTTGGAACTTCCCTAAAGTTGTAGCCTAAAAATATAGGGGGTCAGAGCCTCCTTTCAGTTGCAGCTGGAGAACAAAGGAAGTTGGTGCTTCCAATGAATGTTTCTTAAAGACATATAAGAAAAATCATTTCGTGGTTTTCTCCCGCATTATGTTTCCACGTAAAAATACTGGTGTATTGTGTATGTGTATGATTGTTCATGGTTTATTTACTCTGCACTTGTTGAATGATAATGGTATATTAATCATAAATATAAATAACGCTTACATATTGTGGTTTATGTAAATAACACTATATGTAAGTTTTATTTACATATATGTTATGCAAATTAGTATATTTGCAAGTAAGACTATTCTAGATGGATATTACATGTCATGCCATTTCCAGTGATATGTGGAACACCACATAACACCAAGTAAGACTATTCTAGATGGATATTGAAAATCTCTATTATTGATTCACTCCCCCCTCTTAGTAATCCAACAATTGGTATCAGAGAAGGTTCTTTCAAAAATCAGTGTAACCACTGAAAGGTAGATCATGGAGAGAAACAATATGTATACAAATAGAATACCATAGTTTGATGGACATAACTATTCATTTTGGAGCAAAAGGATGAAAACATATGTACAAGCACATGGATTTGAGGTTTGGAATTCACTTGTATATGGATATAAAGAACAAATAGTTCCATCAACAAATGAAAACGGAAGGAAACTCAGTATAAATAACTCAAAAGCCAAAAATGCACTTCTAAATGGTTTTGGTGATTCGATATATGGCAAAGTTATGCATTGCAGCTCCACAAAGGAGATTTGGGACAAACTTCAGAATGTTTATGAAGGAGATGCAAAAGTCAAGGCAACAAAGCTTCAAACTTATAGAAGTCAATTTGAACAATTGAATATGAAGGAAGATGAGAATATTGTAGATTACTTCTTACGAGTTGATGAAACAATGAATGCAACCAGAGGACTAGGAGAAGAAGTGGATGAATATATAATTGTTCAAAAGGTACTAAGATCTCTTCCAATGAGATTTGATCCTAAGATCTCAGCACTAGAAGAAAGAACATATATGGATTCTATAAGCATGGATGAACTACATGGAATTTTCACAGCCTATGAAATGAGAACCGAACAAAAGATAGCAACAACAGTGACTTCTCAAAAGACGATGAAGAAGTAGCCAAATTTTTCATAAGACTGAAAAAGGGAACCAACAACATATAAAAAGGTAAGCTTCCATTAATTTGTTTTAATTGTGATGGTAATGGTCATTTTGCTAACAAATTTCTTGATAATTTAAAAAAAAAGAGATGAAGAAGATGATTCAAATAGAAAACAAATGTACAAAGGAAAGAAAACCAAAAATAAATTCTTCAAGAAAAGTTTTTGCACAAAAGAAGATAACACCTCATCGAAGATTAAGACAGTGGAAGTGAGATAGAAAGGGTTCTATTCATGGAAATAGAAGACTCCAATGAAGAAGGTACTGAAGAAGAATATGAAGAGGTATAAGTGGACTGTAGAGAATAATTTATGAGTGCCATAGAAGTTATAAAAAGGGAAAAGAAGAAAAAAAAATCACTATAGGAAGAACTAAAAAGAAAGGAGGAATCTCAAAGTTCCAACTCTAAAGAACTAGAACAAATGATCACCAAATTAAAAATTCAAGTGGAAGAAGAAAAAATAATTGAAGAAGCACTCAAAGAATGGTTAGAAGAAAGAGATAAGACCATTGAAAATTTGGAAGCAGAGATTGTCACATTGAGAAAAGATATTCAAAAGAAAAACATGCAGAACAACTCAAAAGTTTTGGACGATATTATCAACAATCAAAGGCAAAATCATGACAAGTCTGGACTTGGATACACTCAAACAGAAAATGGATCAAGCTCCAAAACAACAGATCAAGAAACACGTCCAAGAATCTATGCATAGACGGTTAGAGGAGACAAGAATTTTTACAAGGAAGTTCACAAGGACACTCCTCCACCCAAAAGATTCATATTTTAGAATCAATGATAATCAGAAAGAAGTAGGCCTCAAGAAGAAGGATTCATAAGAGTGACTTCTTTCAGAAGATATTCAACTCCCAGGTATCAAACTATCTTGTTTTGGTTTATGTTATGCATGTAATAATTTTGGACATAAAGCTATAAATTGCAAAGCAAATAGCAGAAACAGAAACAAATTTGAAATTCATGCACAAAATGGTTATCCAAGAAGGCCTAGTGAAACTCAGAGAAGAAGCTACAACAAGTTTGAATCCTTGAGAACTGAAGTGGAATGATACAAGTGAAAAAACTTTGGACACATAGCCAAAGATTTTAGAATGGCGATCCCTCTTGGAGAATCAGAACAGAATAGCAACAGTCACATACATGAAACTTAATAGAGAATATGGATAAGAAATCATAATCAATATAACAATGAATAATGCAGACTTTCTCTACAATCTAAACATAAGAAACATGGTTGGTATGTTGATAGTGGCTACTCAAAGCACATGACAGGTGATGAGGACACGTTTCTAACCTTGAGAAAGGAAAAAGATGGATCAATATCCTTTTTAAATGGCTACTCAAATAGAATAATTGGAAGAGGCACAATCAGAATTGGAAACACAGATACCAAGTCAGAANAAATAATTGAAGAAGCACTCAAAGAATGGTTAGAAGAAAGAGATAAGACATTGAAAATTTGGAAGCAGAGATTGTCACATTGAGAAAAGATATTCAAAAGAAAAACATGCAGAACAACTCAAAAGTTTTGGACGATATTATCAACAGTCAAAGGCAAAATCATGACAAGTCTGGACTTGGATACACCCAAACAAAAAATGGATCAAGCTCCAAAACAACAGATCAAGAAACACGTCCAAGAATCTATGCATAGACGGTTAGAGGAGACAAGAATTTTTACAAGGAAGATCACAAGGACACTCCTCCACCCAAAAGATTCATATTTTAGAATCAATGATAATAAAAAAGAAGTAGGCCTCAAGAAGAAGGATTCATAAGAGTGACTTCTTTCAGAAGATCTTCAACTCCCAGGTATCAAACTATCTTGTTTTGGTTTATGTTATGCATGTAATAATTTTGGACATAAAGCTGTAAATTGCAAAGCAAATAGCAGAAACAAAAACAAATTTGAAAGTCATGCACAAAATGGTTATCCAAGAAGGCCTAGTGAAACACAGAGAAGAAGCTACAACAAGTTTGAATCCTTGAGAACTGAAGTGGAATGATACAAGTGAAAAAACTTTGGACACATAGCCAAAGATTTTAGAATGGCGATCCCTCTTGGAGAATCAAAACAGAATAGCAACAGTCACATACATGAAACTTAATAGAGAATATGGATAAGAAATCATAATCAATATAACAATGAATAATGCAGACTTTCTCTACAATCTAAACACAAGAAACGTGGTTGGTATGTTGATAGTGGCTGCTCAAAGCACATGACAGGTGATGAGGACACGTTTCTAACCTTGAGAAAGGAAAAAGATGGATCAATATCCTTTGGAAATGACTACTCAAATAGAATAATTGGAAGAGGCACAATCAGAATTGGAAACACAGATACCAAGTCAGAAAATGTTCTACTAGTGGAAGATATGAAACATAATATTCTAAGTGTAAGTCATATGTGTGACCAAGGTCACAAACTTGTGTTTGATTCACAAAAGTGTGGGATAAGAAAATCATGTTCAATAATATTGGTTGCAACAGCTGTAAGAACTTCAAGCAACATATATGTATTAAGTGAAATTGGAAATGAAAAGTGTTGTTTAGGAAAGGAAGATGAAGTTTGGATATGGCATAGAAGAATGAGTCACATAAACTTTCAAAAAGGAAGCAGTCAAATAAATGCCCCAGATCACGAAGCAAACCAACACCTTATGCAAACATTGTCAACAAGGAAAGAAAACAAAGACCAGATTCAAATAAAAGGAATACTCCACAATAAGACTGTTGGAAATTGTGCATACTGATCTAGTTGGAACAACTAGAAAAAAATGGTTTAAAAGGTGATAATTATTTATGTTATTGGTTGATGATTATACAAGGATGACTGCATTTTGTTTTCTCAGGAAGAAGTCAGAATCATTTGAAAAATTCAAGGTATACAAGGAAATGGTTGAAAATGAAATGGATTTTTGTAGCAAATATGGAATAAAAAGACAATTCTTCATTGCTAGGACACCTTAACAGAATGGAGTTGTCAAAAGGAAGAACATGATAGTACAAGAAATGGATCGAATGATGTTAATGGATTCTAATTTGATAGATGTATTTTGGACACATGCAGCGCATACAAAAATTTGCATTCAAAACAAAGTAATGCTTAGAAACAACAGTGATAAAACTCCCTACAAACTATGGAAAGGAAGGCCAGTGAATGTGAAACACTATAGAGCTTTTAGAAGCAAATGCTACATAAAAAGAGAATATGACAAAATGGGAAAGTTTGATTCTCATGTGGACAAATGAATACTTGTTGGGTACTCGAGCACAAGGAAAGCATGCAAATGTTTTAATCTAAGGCTCAAAAACTTTGTGGAAAACATCAATGTGACGATTGATGAGACGGGTGGATGGAAAATAAAGGAATAAGAAAATGAGTTAGTGGAACATGTTCATGAAGAAGAAGCAAATGATGAAGAAGTAGAAGAAGGGGAAGATGAATAAGATAAAATAGAAGTAGAAGAGAAAGAACAAAATGTACCTCCAAAGGCACCTAGCAAATAGATGCAAAAGAATCATCCCTCGGATTAGATTATTGGGAACAAAGATGCAGGAGTTGAGACTAGAAGAAGAATTTGTTCACCAGAACAACTACACCTAGCACTCTTATTTTCGATTAAACCAACTAGTTTTGAAGAAGCCATAAGGATGAATTCTGGATAAAGGCCATGGATGAAGAGTTGGATAAAATAGTGAATAATGACACTTGAGAATCGGTTCCAAGACCAAGGTACATGAATGTCAACACAAAATGGGTCTTCAAAAATAAATTGAATGAAGATGGACATGTTACCAGGAACAAAGCTAGATTGGTATGTAAAGGACACACAAAAGTTGAAGGTATCGACTTTGAAGAGACGTATTCCCCAGTTTCCAGAATGGAATCAATCAGATTGATCCTAGCTTATGCATGCTCCAAGAATATTAAAGTGTATCAGATGGATGTGAAATCAACCTTTATGAATGGGGAACTAGAATAAGAAGTCTACATTGAGAAATCAGAAGGATTTCAATTGTCAGAGAATGAAGATTATGTGTGCAGGTTGAAGAAGGCCTTGTATGGTCTAAAAGAGGTTCCTAGAGCATGGTATTCTAGACTGAACATATATCTACAACGACAAGGGTTCAGAAATGGAAATGAAGACAACAACCTCTACATCAAGGTAACTCAAGATAATATTTTATTAATTAAAGTTTATGTTGATGATATTATTTTTGGAAGTGATGATGATAGGTTGAGCCAGAAATTTACAAAGGATATGCATACTAAATTTGAAATGTCATTACTTGGAGAACTATCCGTCTTTTTTGGTCTTTAGATATGTCAAAGAAACCAAGGCATTTTTATTTCTTAAACAAATTATATTAAAGAAATGCTAAAGAGGTTCAAAATGGAAGATTGCAAACCAATGAATACTCCTATGCAAACCCATTGCAAGTTAAGCAAAGATGATGATTCAAATTCTACATATCAGAGGTAGTACATGTTAATGATTGGCAACTTACTTTATGTGACATGATCTAGACCAGATGTAATGCAGGAAGTTGGACATGTGGAACGATTTCAAGAAGCACCAAAGGAATCACATGTTCTAGTAGTAAAGAGGATATTCATATATCTCAAGGGTACATAAGAGTTTGGATTATGGTATCCAAAAGGAAATGATCTATCACTTATTTCCTACAAAAATGCAGATTGGGCAGGTTGCATTGATGATCGAAGAAGTACAAGTGGAGCAACGTTCTACTTGGATGAGTGTTTGGTATCTTGGCTAAGCAAGAAACAATCATTAGTATCATTTTCTATAGCCAAATCATAGTATATTTCAACAAAAACATGTTGTACATAGGTTCTATGGATGAAACAAACTCTAACTGATATACAGGTTGAGTATGGTGAGCCCATTCCGATATATTGTGATAATACAAGCGTCAACTGTATCTCAAAGAATCCAATGATGCAATCCAAGACGAAGCACATTCCAATCAAGTATAAATTTCTACAAGAACAGGTTGCAGAGAAAAACATCAGAGTTGAATATGTGGGAACAAAAGAATAGGTTGCAGATATATTTACAAAAACACTTCCAAGGGAAGCTTTTGAGTATCTTTGACAAAAACTTGGAGTCATTTCTACTACAAAATGAATACTTCTGAATTATTTTCATACATGTATTCGATTCACATGAGGAAACACCATAAAGAGGACAATTTATCTTGGGGGAGCAGTTTCAAGAGGAGTTCAGTCAGGGGGAGCATCCCCAAGGACAGTTCAGTTAGGGGGAGAAACCCTGACAAAAGTTTGCCTTTTCCATTAATGTCAAAGGGGGAGAGATTCATCAGATGCACGGATAGAGAGTTAGATGATTAGAGAGAGAGCACAAAGGCATGTTCCTAGGGGGAGCGATGTTCATAGGGGGAGCATGAGCAATATGAATTCAGTATCGCATCAGAGTGTTGTCATCAATGCCAAAGGGGGAGATTGTTGAATAATTTGGTTGGTTTTCATTGATGTCAACCCTTGAAGTAAGTCCGGTATAAAATTATGGTAGCTCCAACAGCATGGTTAAGGGACTTAATGTTGTTTGATGTATAATGGTATGAAGATTAGTATATTTGTAGGTAAGATTATTCTAGATGGATAGTACATGTCATTCCATTTCCGGTTATATGTGGAACGTCACATAACTCCTCACGGTTAGAGAGTTATGGCCTTGTGAAGTTGGAGAGCCCTTTTGAGTTATCTAGAAGCCCCTAGAAGGTCAAAGAAGTCAAATTATTCTAGAAACTCCTAGAAGAAGTTGACTAGTCATAATGGGTGAAACTAGGAGTTAATCACGGGTTAAGTTGTTGCAATAAGAAAATAATTAAAAATAAATTAGTTGCAACTAGAAGTGAAGGTTTTATTATTTGTGGATAAAGTGGTTATAAGTAGACAAGTGGTTAGAAGTGGGTTAGCCCTAAAAGAAGGAATTTGGGTTAAGTTGGTTAGAAGGTAACCCCTTGAGGAATCTACATGGAAGTATAAATAAGAGGGAAAGGCTCTCCTATTAGCACCTATTGAGCACATTGAATATCTATTATTGTGTAATATTTTTTGCAAGTACTCATTGATACATCTGAAGTTACACAAGTATGAGGTAGCATGAAGGGTTGACGAAAAAAGTTTCAGAATTACAAAAATACTAAAAAAAACCCTAGTTTTAAGGTGTACGCGGGCTGCAGTGGAGAAGGGAGAATACATATGAAGGTTGGTAGTATAACAGGGCACGTACACGTGGGGAAAGCCATGAAATATTGAGTTGTTGAGGGTGCTAGGTTCTCAGAGTCTGAAAGCAAGCTCCCATGGAGGTCTGTAGTGATCAAGTACATCAAATCTATCTACAGAGTCAAATGGTATGTCATATTATTATGTGTAGTTGGATATTGTTGTTTCCATGAGATATGGTTATGGGATTTTGAGGTTTTTCCCTAGAGAGGGTGTTGGTTGTATGGAACTTATGGTATGATATAGATCTACATAAATACAACAGTGGTATGTTGGTATTATTCATTGGTTCATCTTGTTGGTTCAAGTGTTGAGACATAGTTGTATTTCTTGGTACATGGTTGAGGGTTTTGGTTGTGAAGTTGTTATGAAGTTGTTTGTATGGTGTGAGGCTGCATATCAATAAGGGTTTGATGTCTAGTCCATGTGAGGAT